>PVIU01006520.1:0-100860 GCA_004026605.1 Ondatra zibethicus
TGGAAATCAGTGTGGCGGTTTCTCAGGAAATTGGGAATCAACCTACCTCAGGATCCAGCAATACCACTCTTGGGAATATACCCAAGAGAAGTCCAATCATACTACAAAAGCATTTGTGCAACTATGTTCATAGCAGCATTGTTTGTAATAGCCAGAACCTGGAAACAACCTAGGTGCCCCTCAATGGAAGAATGGACCTTTTCTATTTTTTATACATGTATATTTTCTGAGTCTGGATATCCCAGAAACCAAGGGAAAAATCAAACACTGTTCAGGAAAAAAAAAAGTCAATGAAGTGACTGCTAATGATACTCTCCTATACTCATAGCCTGAAGCTTAATATAATCATCAGCATAGAGGCTTCGTCTAACACCTGATGGGAGCAGATTCAAAACCACAAAGTCAAGCATTCGGTTCCTGCAGAAGAGGCCAAAGAAAGATTGAAGGAGAAAGACAGGGTTCAAGACTCAAGAAAACGGACCACAGAATATATTAAGTGGGGCTCATAAGGACCCACAGAGACTCAACTGACAATCAGGAACCCTATATGGGTCTTAGATAGGACTTTTGCATATATCTTATGATTGTTGAGCTTGCTGTCCTTGTGGAACTCTTAGCAGTGGGACTGGGGACTGTCTCTAAATCTTTTACCTGCTTTTGGGACCCATTTACTCCTACCGAATTGCCTCAACCAGCTTTAATATGAGCAGCCATGTCTGGTTTTATTGTAGCTTGAAATGCTTTGTTTGGCTGATACAAGAGAAAGGAGAAGTGGATCTGGGGAACAGGGGACAAGGTGGAGTAGAGGAGGGAGGAGGAACCATGCCATGGATGCCATATTTCAGAGAAGAATGAATTGGTTTTAAAAAACAAATGTTACAGTTAATATAATATTTCCTAATGATAAAATGTTCTTAATCAACTTGTCTTTGTATATCTTCAAAATCTCAGCCATAACCTACATTTTAATATCATCAATAGCCCTCCTTTTGCTTGTTTGTGTCTTATAATGAAATTTTAATAAGTCTGTCAAATAATCCCAAGTATTCACACCTCCCTGTCTGTTAGTAGGGAAGTGAATGAGAAGGAATGTACAATACAGAAGAACAGCACTTCTAAATCATCACTTAACATTTTTCATTAAACAATTGTCATGTTTTGCAGTTTGGGATAGCGGTTTGTTCCACGGAGGTGTCTTCGAGTGAGTTTTGGTGTGATACTGATGGTAGCATGGTAATAGTAAGACTTACTTATTTCTCATTTCTTTTTCTTGACAACGGACATGAAAGAAAGAAAATATAAATAATGATACCAGAACTGTCTCGATTCCATAAATATGCTTTTAAATTTACATGCATTGAGTGTCTTATTAAACACTAGAAAATAATAAACTACTCTTATCACAAAACCCTAAAAACTAGTGCCTTCTAAACACTTTTTAAAGAGTACTTTTAAATAGAAAATCTTATTCCATTATGAATATATCCTTTAAGGGTATATTGTCCATAGGACAGTACAGATTTTACCTAAACATGGCATTTTTCTCAATTAGGAAATTAATGAAAAAGTCAGAAAATTTAGAAAACCCAGTAAATTACATTTAAAGTTGGTAAATATTACTTTAGTAATAGAAAATTATTATGGTACCTATGAGTTGGTTAGAAATAAGGCAATAACTGGTTTGTACTGTGTGACTGACACTTTCTTATAGCTTACAGTGACTGGAAACATTGCCAGTGGAAAAACTACATTTCCCTGTGCTGCCTTCTTTCTTCTATGTCTGTTAGCACACCATATATTCACAGAAGTAGTATTTATTTCTGTCAACATATTGTAGGGTTATCAAGCTAAAGTTCGCAACCATCCAGAATGCTTGAAGAAATATCTAATAGTCTGGCAGTACTGCTGATTTTTGCAAACAGTGGCCTCATTCATGACTGGTATAATGGAAGGGACTGGCAGGTCAGATTACCTCCTCACTAATGAAGCAGATCTACAGAATTGTTTAAAGAAGACATGCAACAGGAACAAGTCTACTCTTCAATGTCCAAGCAAAGACAGATTGAATGATGGCAAATAATTATTGTTTCATAAAATTTTTTAAAGTTGTTTTTTTCCTTCTTGGTTGGGAAATAACTGACATTTATAAAAACTCTAATACTGCATGGTAAACTAAAATTTCAAGGTCTCATAATAAAGAGAGATTCATACATTTATGTGTAGTCATCTCTCTTCCTTTGTCTGAGAGCTCCAAACACCAAAGTCATATATCAAGATAAACCGAAATTTAAATGGGAAAGCAGAACCAAGAAATGATACATGATTTTCCTGCCTGTATCGGTTTCTCTTAAAATAAACAGCAGCAGAGATACAAGGTATTATTGAAGATGCAATGAGCAAGTTTTACAAAGATTACCATTTTCTGCATGCCAATGGATGAAATTTCAGGCTAGCTGGTCGCTCTTTAGAGCTTCCTGCAGAGCTATGCTGCCATCTATTGACCATGCAGATGTGATCCTGGGGTTATGTTCATGAGAAAACTACATTTAATTGGAAAAAGAAATTCTTGAAATTTGACTGTTTCTGAAAAGACCTACTTTGTATAGTAAATATATGTCATTCAGGACAATTATATTGTTAACTACTTTTAATAGCAAGGGTTTATTTATAGCAAGGTTCATGAATTGTGTAGATATTTAAAAGCATGACATGGCAGTAGTTTTCAAGATTTATGAGTAAATTCTCTGGACTCGGGCAATAGAATGGTGCTATATTTTGTTTACTTGTTCCACTGAAGAGAATGAGCAGGCATTATCAATAATGTAAAGTGTAATTTTAAATTTTAATAAGATCCCTCACAGCCTATTTAGCAAACCGTCATATGTGAACACATGTTAGTGAATAAAATAGATGCCTACAGATTTATAATTTTTCCTTTATGCATGTTGCACCTAACTGAAAATTATATAATTTTTTAGATTATATTTTGTTTGTTGTGACAAAATACTTTCATTAAATGGTTTATTTTTGCTTAGGGTTCTGTGTACAGACTACCAGTTCACGGAAGTTACACTAGCAAGAGTTTGAGACATGGTACTACGGCTGGAACAGTCTGTTGTTGATTATAATAAAAACATCTGGTCATATTGCCTCCAGAGTTATCAAGCAAAAAGCAATGAATGATTATTTTACAGTTCTTCGTAATAATTAATATAGCTTAGGCACTTACAAAGAATGGGTACAATCAACAGTGAATACTTCTTTCCATCTCAATTAACAGTCAAGAGAGTCCTTCACAGGTATGCCCAAGGGACCTTCTAGCTGATTCCAGATTCTCCCGAGTTGACAATACTAACCATAATTCACTCTTCTCAGAAGAAAATTTCCAAAGGGAGCAATACAGATGTATGTATTAGCAGTTATGGACAATTTAAATGTTTACAGTATGTTAAATACAGATCTTGCATATTTTAAGTAACTATTACTGATGAATAATTCTTTATCAGCTATTGCATTTTTTGTTCTTAACTTGGACACTAGATGTAGGAAAATAATATAACTGTAACACATACATTTTTAAACTGTAGATGAAAATTAGAGGTGCTGTGTTCTTCATAGTTAGAAGAGAACAGGTATAACTGAGTTGAGAAATTGCTTCCCAGGGCTTTACAAACTATTTTCTGATTTCTAAAATATATAGTATGGAGTATGATACTTGGACTGTGAGGAAAGAGATGTTGAAAATGATTCTTATACAAACTTGACAGGAAAATGATTGCTATTCCCTATTTTCTCTTTTGTATATATGGTTTCTTTCTTGGTACTGTTTGAAGCCACAGTCTCGTTAAAAACCGTACTTATCTTAAACTTGTCATGTAGACAGGGATGAGTTTGAATTATGTTCCTTTAACCTTCACCTCCCAACTACTGATAAGTTTTACTTTCAAGCTTGGTTTATGCCATGTGAGGAACTAAACCAGAGTCTTGTACATGTCATGTAATGATATTATCAGTTGAGTTTCATCTTCTGTCTAAATTTTTAATTTTTATTCAAATAAAATCAGAATAAGGTGAGGATGACTTCTGTCCTAGTTAGGGTTTCTGATGCTGTGAAGAGACACCATGACCATGGCAACTCCAAGAAAGGAAAACATTTAATTTGGTCTGCCTTACAGTTTCAGAGATTCTGTCCATTATCATTATAGTGGGAACCATGGTAGCATGCAGGCAGACATGGTGCTGGAGAAGCAGCTGAGAGTTCTACATCTAGCAGTAGGAAGAGTAGTAAGCTACACTAGGCCAGACTGGAAGTTCTAAGACCTCAAAGTCCACCCCCAATGGCATACTTCCTTCATCAATGTCACACCTACTCCAACAAGATCATACCTCCCAATAGTGTCAGTTCCTTTGAGCATATGGTGAAATTTTTATAAAAACTACCAAAATCTTCACAATTAATGTCAATGTGCAGAACAGACCTCTGTGCTTGGGACTTAGACCACTCTGCCTGGACTACACTGTGTCTGAACTCAGTCAACCTGACTCGTTAGGGTTCATTTCCAGCTACCTCTATTACAGCATTCAATGTGAGCAGAAAGAGCTCTGGGCAGGCACACCTGACTAAGAAATGTCTATTAATTTATATCAGCAGGTAGTGTTCAATAGCCTGGTCAAGGTCTTATTCTGCTCTGTTTTTATTTTTGAGAATGGCATAAGTGTATCAAGGCGTCCCTCCATTCCCTCCTCTCCAATTTCTCCTGTATCCCTCCAAATTCCTTTCCAATTTTATGGGCTTTTCTTTTCCCTTCCACTCTTCTACACTCCCCTCATCATCCTCAACCTAGTTCTTGTCCTTCTCCACCTTCATCCACTCCTTTTCAAGTCAGAGACAGTAACTGCTGTAAGTATGTGTTAGCTATAAGTCATGGGCTGGAGGGTGGTTAACTTCTAAACTATGTTTCCCTGCAGTTGTCAATTGTAAATAGTTCATAATTTCAGGGTAGGACTTTTTGTCTCTTCCTAACCATGCTGAGATTTTATCTGGTTTGGTCTTGTACAGCTATTCCGCCTGTAGTCATGGCACCCATCATTTCATATTATTGGGGTCCTGTGGTGTTCAGGAAAAATTGCTGTTTTTCTGCAGTCATCTACTACTCCTGGTTCTTATAATAATCTTCTGGGATGGTCCGAAGTCTCAAGAAGAGGGAATTTGATATAGATAGTCCATTAGAGCTGGGAAGGCAGTAGTTTATTTTTCTCTGCAATGGGGCCACTTGTACTTCTCCATGTTAATCTCCGTCTACTAAAAGAAGCTTCTCAGAAGAGAGTTGAAAATACCTATGGCTAGAGAGCTAAAGTTCAAGTGTTCTAGAATTAAATTGCATTTCTGTTCTCCCTTTCAATTATGGCAACCATAAGTGATATTGTCTCACCATGTTACACATGCAATGAGTACATCTCAATTTATTTTGAATTTGATCGTGAGAAGTGTCAAATGGAGGATTCATGGAAGACCATCGAAAGATAAGGGTGTGCCAGAGCATACAGGATGTTAGCTGAAGTTACTTGTGCTTGGATTCCACATTGGTAAAGCAACTAGTTTGTTTATATTCTGCAATGACAGAAATACAGAAAACAAAGATGAATAATGTATATGAAGTTAAATTAAATATCAAGTGAGATCCAAGATTTCATAATGTGGCTTGGTGATATTGAGGTTGTATAATGTAAAGGAAAATTCCATTACTACCTTTAACTCTGTTATCATCTTAATAATTGCTGGAGCAGCTTCCTCCGCACCTAGATCTGTACACTAATAAACACAACAAGATCATTATATTCTGCTTTTTCTAATATCTCCCATTTTTAATTCAAAATGGATTCTTATCTTATTCAATAAATCCTGATTTTAGCTTCCAATCCTTCCACTCATTCCATTTCCTCCCACACCTCTTGTCTTCTCGTGATCAGTACCCTTTCTGTTTCTCATTAGTACCGGCTTCTAAAAATCAGACTTCTAAGAGATAATAATAAAATATGACAAAATAAAATATAACAAGATAATTCAAAACCCTCATTTCAGAGTTGGACAGGGCAACAGAAGAACAGAACAGAGACGTGAATGGTACACACAAGAATCATAGATACACTAGGTTTCATACTCAGGAGTTGACAGCAATAACATACATGAAGAGGACCTGGTGCAGATTTTCATCAGATCTGTGCCTGCCACTGTAAGTTCATATGCTTAGTTGATTAAGAAGGTCTTGTTCTCCCCCCATATTCTTCATATCCCCTAGCTTGGACACTCTTTCTGCCTCCTCTTTCACAGGTATCCCTGAGCTGTGAGGAGAGAGATTTGATGGAGAATTCCACTTAGACACTTCTTTCTGCGTAATGTCTGGCTATAGGTCTCTGCTGTGAATGTGTGATCACACTATTTGAAGATGTGTCTCTGTTTTTCCTCACCTGCCTAAGGTATCTTCTGATTTGTTTAAGAAAGAGCTGAATGTCCAATAGCTAGGCAAGAAAGGCTAGGCATGACTCCCAGAGAGAGAAAGAAAGGGGGATTTGGGGAAAATCTGAATTTGTGTGTTTCATCAGCCAAAAGTGAAGGAAGTTGAAAGTACTGTACTAAGGAGAGGTAACAAGTCATATGACAGGATGTAAATTAATATAAATGGGTTAATTTAAGTTATAAGAGCAAGTTTGGAACAAGCCTAAGCTAATACACGCTTTCATAATTAATAATAAGCTACTGTGCGATTATTTGGGCGCTGGTTGTTCAAAGAACATCTGCTATAAGTTTCTACATCTGTTCCCCTCTGGGGCCTGAGGAAATTTCTCTGTTGATGACTGAATAAGGTTGTCATCTCTAAGTATTATAGAATATCATTAGGAGTCATTTTATCGATACTATTATTTCTTAGGTCAGTAGTTTTGGGTTTTGTCTTAAGTGTCTGGCCATTCCAGACTCTGGTTCTTGATTACCCCAGCAGTATCAGGTATCGGTTCCTTCTCAAGGAGTGGTCCTTAAGTAAAATCAGTCACTGGTTGACTAATCCCACAATTCTGTGCCATCATTGACCTACAATATGTTTTAGGCTAGTCAGATTGTAGGTCAAAGGCTTTGTGGATGCTATGGTGTTTACATTTCTCTTTTGGTCGTTTGCAGAGTACCGTCCTGTACCAAAGACACTAGTACAAAAGGGAGAAGGCTCCATGTAGGCACCAGGTAAAAATCACCATTTGCAATATGTTGTGTTGGTGTTGCCATGATATCAGTTTTTAGAGAAAAATGTCTTGTCTTAGCAATAGCATGGGTTGTTTGGAGATTTACATGTAACCCCCCTTGACAAAGAAACTACTGCTACTGGAGTTTCCTGCTACTGGAAGTCTACTTGTTGACAAGAGATGTCTAATTGAGATTTCATACACTCCATTAATAGGAAACCTCATTAGGATCACTTTCATATATTTTATAAAGTTCTCTTTACATTAGGTTCCCATATCATCCCTCAATTGCCCCTCAATTCCAGTTGCCACTCCACATATTCTCTCCCTCTATGTTATCTCTCCTCCTTCACCTCATCTGTTCCTACCATTCATGTGCCTGCTAACCCCTGTCCACCTATAAAATCTATTCTATTTTCCTCTTCTAGACCTATAAACAGAGGTGAAACTTTTCTTTGGTCCCAACTATCTGATCCCAAATAAACACAAAGAAGATTATATTAATTAGAGATGTTTGGACTATAGCTCAGGCTTTTTGCTAACTAGCTCTACTAACTTAAATTAACCCATTTCTATTAATTTACATTTTGTTACGTGGCTTGTGGCTTTACCTCTTCTCTAGTTTATCTTGTTCTTTTGGTGGTTGTCTTACATCTATCTCTGACTTGACCTCTCTTTCTCCCTATATTTTCAGTTTGGCTTTCCCACCTAATCTTATTCTGCCTTGCTTTTGACCACATCAGCTTTATTATCAACCAGTGACAGTAACACATATTCACGGAATACAGAATTATCACACAGCATTTACCCCTTTCTGTCTAATTAAAAAGGAAGGTTTTAACTTTAGTACAGTAAAACACATACAACAGAACACTTGTCCAGTAAGAATTTCAGTTAAAATATATAGTCTATTTGTATTTGACAAAATTAGAGAAAATATTTAATTATCTTTCCTATTTTGATGAATATAAAGTTCTATATTTAACTCATCTTTTATAATAACTAAGAAAAACTATAATTATAATTATCTAGTCTTCAACTCCATCAAAGCTTTAGAAGGAAAAATATTATTTGAATAAGCAGGAAGTACAGGCAAGCAACTTTCAAAAATTGTAAGAAAAGAAAAGCAGCTGGCTGTCTTGACAGTCACTCAAGGTTTATTTGTAACAGTTGGGGCAGACATCTTTGGCCTACAGGCTTAGCATATCTGACAAACTTTCCTGTGAAGCAGGGAATTTTGAAGGTTGGTCCAACCTTGTCTTGGCAAAGCTCAAGAGTCACCTGTCTGTGTCTTACTAGTCCAGGTTTTGATAGTAACTGTCAGCAATCGAGGCAAAGGAAGTTTCTTTGCCCACATAGCTAGCTTTATTCATAAAGAAAGCAAACTTCATATCAAGTTTCTTTGATGCCCATTATTTTTTCTGGAGTATATTAGTGCTGTCAAGAGCAGACATGTCTCACTGTCATGAAAAATATGTTATTAAAGCATTTTAAATGCTATATTTTGTAGTTCTTTCAGTGTTTGAAGATTACCTATCTATCATAAATATATCCTTGCCTATCTAGAAAACATAACTTACATGACTATAAGTTTGATTTTACATGACTATTAATCTATATTTTTTTAATTTTGCATTACATTTTTAATTGAGTGGCATGAACATAATACCTTATTGCTTTATAAATAATACCATTCAAAATTTCTACTTCCTCCCCTCCTTCCATTTCCCTCCTGCTCCCAATTCACCCTTCCCCCTCCCCTCCAGTCCTAAGAGAGGTCAGGGTACCCTGCCCTGTGGAAAGTCCAAGACCCTCCCCCCTCCATCCAGGCTTAGGAAAGTTGCATCCAAATAGATTAGGACCTCAAAAAGCCAGTAAATGCAGTAGAGGCAAATGCCAGGCCATTATCATTGGCATTTCAGTCTGTCCCAATTGTCAGCCACATTCAGAGGGCCCACTTTGATCCCATGCTCATTTAATCCCAGTCCTGCTGTCTTTGGTGAGCTCCCATTAGATTAGGCATACTGTGTCAGTGGGTGGACCAACCTAACTTCCTTGCTTATCTTCTCCCTCCTTCTGCTCTTCAGCTGGGACTTGGGAGCTCAGTCCAGTGCTTGGATGTGGGTCACTGTCTCTATCTCCATCTGTTGTTGGACAAAGGTTCCACAGTGATACTCAAGAAGGTCATCAGTGTAATTATCAGACAAGGCTAGTTCAGGTACCCTCTTCTCCACTGCCCAGGGTCTTAGCTGGGGACATCCCTGTGGACAACTGGGAACCCCTCTAGAACCAAGCCTGTTGCCAACCCCAAAATGGATCCCTTACTTAAGATAACTTCTTTCCTACTCCCATATCCATCCTTCCTCCATCTCAACCATCCCACTCCCACAAGCTCTCCACAACCCTCCCCTTCTTCCTTCTCTCTCCCTCTCTCCCCTTCCATCCAACCCACTCTCACCGCCAAGCTCCCAAATTTTGCCTGGCGATATTAGCTGCTTCCAATTTGCAGGAGAATCTATATATGTTTTTCTTTGTGTTCACCTTAGTACTTAGCTTCTCTAGAATCATGAACTATAGGTCCAATGTCCTTTGTTTATGGCTAGAATTCACTAATGAGTGAGTACATACCATAGTCATACTTTGGGTCTGGGTTATCTCACTAAGAATAGTGTTTTCTATTTCCACCCATTTGCATGCAAAATCCAAGATGTCATTGATTTTTACCACTGTGTAGTACACTAATGAGTAGATGTGCCACACTTTCTTTATCCATTCTTACATTGAGGGGAATCTAGGTGGATTCCATGTTCTGGCTATTAAAAATAAGGCTGCTATGAACATAGTTGAACAAAAGCTTTTGTAGTATGATTGGGCTTCTCTTGGATATATTCCCAAGAGTGGTATTACTGGATCCTGAGGTAGGTTGACTCCCAATTTTCTGAGAAAACACCAAACTGATTTCAAAAATGGTTGCAAAAGTTTGTATTTTCATGAGCAATGGATAAGTGTTCCCCTTACTCCACATTCTCTCCAACATAGGTTATTGATGGTGTTTTTGATTTTAGCCATTCTGACAGGTATAAGATGGTATCTCACAGTTGTTTTGATTTGCATTTCCCTGATAGCTAAGGAAGTTGAACATGTTCTTAGGTATCTTTTGGCCATTTGAAATTCTTCAGTTGAGAATTCTCTGTTCAGATCAATACCCCATTTTTTAATTGGGGAAGTTAGAAATTTAATATCTAGTTTCTTGATTTCTTTGTATATTTTGGATATTAGACCTTTGTCTGATGTGGGGTTAGTGAAGATCTTCTCCCATTCAGTAGGATGCCTTTTTGTCTTAATGACTGTGTCCTTTGCTTTACAGATGCTTCTCAGTTTCAGGAGGTCCCATTTGTTCATTGTTGCTCTTATTGTCTGGGCTACTGGAGTTATACATAGGAAGTGGTCTCCTGTGCTCATGTATTGCAGGCTACTTGCCACTTTCTCTTCTATTAGGTTCAGTGTGGTCAGATTTATACAGAGGTCATTAATCCATTTGGACTTAAGTTTTGTGCACGGTAATAGATATGGATCTATTTTCATTCTTCTAAAGGTTGGCAACCAGTAATGCCAGCACCATTTGTTAAAGATTCTTTCTTCCATTGTATAATTTAACTTTTTGTCAAAAATCAGGTGTTCATAGGTTTGCGGATTAATATCAGGGTTCGATTCGATTCCATTGGGCAATGTCTCTGTTTTTATGCCAATACCAAGCTATTTTCATTACTGTAGCTCTGTAATAGAGTTTGATGTCAGGGATCATAATGCTCCAGAAGTTCCTTTATTGTATAGGATTGTTTTGGCTATCCTGGGTTTTTTGTTTATCCATATATAGTTGATTTTTGTTCTCTCACGGTCTGTGAAGAATTTTGTTGGGATTTTGATGGGGATTTCATTGAATCTATAGATTGTTTTTGGTAGAATTGCCATTTTTACTATGTCGATCCTTCCTATCCAGAGCATGGGAGATCTTTCCATTTTCTGGTGTCCTCTTCAATTTCTTTCTTCAAAGCCTTAAAGTTCTTGTCAAATAGAACTTCCACTTCCTCGGTTAGTGTTACCCCAAGATACTTTATGCTATTTGTGACTATCAGGAAAGGGGATGTTTCTCTGATTTCCCTCTCCACTTCTTTATCCTTTGTGTATAGGAGAACAATAGAATTTTTTTTTTGAGTTGATCTTGTATCCTGCCATATCACTGAAGGTATTTATCAGCTGTAGGATTTCTTTGGTAGAGTTTTTGGGTCACTTATATACACTATTTTATCATCTGCAAATAACGAAAGTTTGACTTCTTCCTTTCCAATTTGAATCCCCTTGATCTCCTTATGTTGTCTTATTGCTATTGCTAGAAATTCAAGCAATATATTGAAGAGATATGGAGAGAGTGGACAGCCTTGTCTTGTTTCTGGTTTTAGTGGAATTGCTTTGCGTTTCTCGCCATTTAATTTGATGTTAGCTGTCGGCTTGCTGTATATTGCTATTATTATATTTAGCTATGATTCTTGTATCCCTAATCTCTCCAAGACCTTTATCATTAAGGGGTATTGAATTTAGTCAAATGCTTTTCAGCATCTAATGAAATGATCATATGGGTTTTTTCTTTCAGTTTATTTTTATGATGGGTTACATTGATACATTTTTTATGTTGAACCAGCTCTGCATCTCTGGGATGAAACCTACTTGATCATAATGGATGATTTTTTTTGATGTGTTCTTGGATTTGGTTTGTCAGTATTTTATTGAGAATTTGCATGAATGTTCATGAGTGAGATTGCTCTGTAATTCTCTTTCTTAGTTGAGTCTTTGTGTGGTTTTGGTATCAGGGTAACTTTGTAGCTTCATAAAAAGAGTTTGGCAATGACTCTTCTGTTTTATCATGTGGAACACATTAAGGAGTATAGGTATTAGCTCTTCTTGCAAGTTCTGGTAGAATTCTGCAGTAATACCATCTGGTCCTGGGCCTTTTTTGGTTGGGAGGATTTTGATGACAGCTTCTATTTCCTCGCGACTTAGAGGTCTATTTAAATTGTTCACCTCATCTTGATTTAATTATGGTATATGGTATTTATCTAAAATAAGTCCATTTCTTGTACATTTTCCAATTTTGTAGGTGGCTTATAGGCTTTTGTAATAAGACCTAATGATTCTCAGTGTCTGTTGTTATTTTCCCCTTTTCATTTCTGATCTTCTTAATTTGACTGTTCTCTCTCTGGCTTTTGATTAATTTGGATAAGGGTTTGTCGATCTTGTTGATTTTCTCAAGGAACCAGCTCTTCGTTTCATTGATTCTTTGGATTGCTTTCTGTGTCTCTATTTTGTTGATTTCAGCCCTCAAATTGATTATTTCCAGTCTTCTCCTCCTGGGTGCATCTGCTTCTTTTTTTCTAGAGCTTTCAGGTGTGCTGTTAAGTCACTAATGTGTGCTTTCTCCTTTTTCTTTATGTGGATTTTTTTTTGACCAAGCCTATTTGTTGTTCTGTATGCTTCTTGAACCTTCATAGGAATATCCATCTTTAGGTTGGGAAAGTTTTCTTCTATAATTTTGATGAATATATTTTCTGGGCCTTTGAGCTGTACTTCTTCTCCTTCTTCTATCCCTATTATTCTTAGGTTGGTCTTTTCATGGTTTCCCAGATTTCCTGGATGTTTTGTGTCATGAATTTGTTGAATTTGTTGTTTTCTTCGATCACTGAGTTTATTTTCTCTATCGTATCTTCAGCATCTGAGATTCTTTCTTCTAACTCTTGTATTTTGTTGGTTATACTTGTCTCTGTAGTTCCTGTTCATTTGTCCAGATTTTCCTTATCCTGCCATCTCTCGGTTTGTGTTTTCTTTATTGCCTCCATTTCAGTTTTCAAGTTTTGAACTGTTTCTGTTACCTGTTTGATTGCTTTTTCTTGGTTTTCTAGGGTATCTTTGAGGAATTTATTCATTTCTTCTAACTTTTTGTTAGTTTTCTCATCTCTTTCTTTAAAGGAGTTTTTCACCTCTTCCTTAATGGTCTCTATCACTTTCATAATGTTACGTTTAAAGTCGATTTCTTTTACTTCTTCTGGATTAGGTTGCTCAGGGTTTCCTGTTGGATTCTGGTGTGATCATGTTGCTTTTCAGGTTGTTGGAGGAATTCTTGGATTGACGCCTGCCCATCTCTTCCTTTGAATGTGGTTGGAGATTCTCAGTGGCTTGGTCCCTTGGTCTGTATGTATCCACCAGCACTGGAACAGAGCCACTTGCTTGCCCAGGACTGTTCTGGATGAATCTGCCGGCACTGGATTAGGGCCCCTTGCTGGCCCAGGACCTCTCAGTCCAAAGGGCGGGCTTGGTAAAAGGAGCCTGCTCTGCTCTGCTCCATGGAACAAGGGGAGCCCTGTAGCCCTGCACTCACCCTTCCCCCAAGGCCTCAGCCCAGAAGCAGGCTGAGTTCGGGGACACTAGGACCCCTCAGATGGAATTGGGGTGTTATAAGCAGAAAAGCCAGTAGAGTGGGGGAGGCCCCCCTAAGTGGCCAGAAAGCCTCGGGGATTGGAGGCTGCCTGTAGACCCCTCCTGCTGCTCCTGCGCAGCCAGGCTGCGACCCACTTACCGGTCCGGATGAATCCGCCAGCACTCAATATCCCATTTTCTAAATCTTGAATCTTGTATGTCAACAATGTCTGTTCAAAGTTGTGTCCTGTGATGGTGAAGGCAAGGCTGTTCCCTACTTTCTCTTCTATCAGGTTCAATGTGTCTGGCTTTGAGTTTTTTTGCAGGTATCCGTAAGTGTGAATTTATGTCTGAATGTTTAACTCAATTCCATTGATCTACATGTCAGTTTTTTGTGCAAATAACATGTAGGTTTTATTAATAAAGCTTGGTAGTACATATTGAAATTAAGAAATGTGATACCTCTAGTGGCTATTTTATTATCTAGCATTGTTTTTAAAATACTGGCTGGAGTAATTAAATGTGAAGCTGAAACTGTACTTTCTAAGTCTGTGCAGTGCTGTGTTGGAATTTTCATGGGGATTGCATTGAATCTGTAAATTATTTTTAGTAGGATGGCAATTTGAACTATGTCAATTCTTCCTACCCATGAGTATGGGGGATCCCTCCACCTCCTGGTATCTTATGAAATTTCTGTCATTGAAGATTTGAATTTTATATTATACAAGTCTTGTACTTACTTTATTAGAATTATACCAAGATACTTTATATTATTTGAGGCTTGTGAAAATTGTTGCTCCCATAATTTCTTTCTCAATCTGTTTGTCATTTGCAAACGGGGGCTTATTGATATTTGTGAGTTAGCTTCATATCCAGTTACTTTGCTGAAAGTGTTTATGAACTGTAGGACTCCTCAGTGGAATTTTTAGGGTCACTTACATATACTATCATATCATCTGTGAATAGTAATATTTTGACTTATTCCTTTTAATTTGTGTCCACTTTAACTCTTTAAGTTACCTTATTGCACTAGCTAATACTTAAGTACTGTATTGAACAGCTATGGAGAAAGTGACAACCCTGTCTTGTTCCTGATTTTTAATTGATTTTTTTATTGAACTCTACATTTTTCTCTGTTCCCCACCCTGCCTCTCTCCTCTCCCTTTAAACCCTCCCCCAAGGTCCCCATGGTTCCACTTTACTCAGGAGATCTTGTCATTTTCTACTTTCTAATTCCTCTGTAGATTAGTTCTATGTAAGTCTCTCTTAGTGTCCTCATTTTTGTCTATGTACCTCTGGGATTGTGGTGGTTTGTAGGCTGGTTTTCTTTGCTTTATGTTTAAAAACTACCTATGAATGAGTACATGTGATAATTGTCTTTCTGTGTCTGGATTACCTCACTCAAAATAATGTTTTCTAGCTCCATCAAGTACTCAAGAAATTAATCACCAAAAAAACACATAATCCCATAAAAAAAATGGAGTACAGACCTAGACAGAGAACTCTCAACAGAGGAATCTAAAATGGCTGAAAGACACTTAAGGAAATGTTCAACATCTTTAGTCATCAGAGAAATGCAAATCAAGACAATTCTGAGATTCCATCTTATACCTGTAAGAATGGCCAAGATCAAATCTCTGATGACAATTTATGCTGGAGAGGTTTTGGGGAAAAGGGAACACTTCTGCATTGCTGCTGGTAATGCAAGCTGGTACAACCCCTTTGGATGTCAGTGTGGCGATTTCTCAGAAAATTAAGAAACAACCTTCCTCAAGACCCAGTAATACCTCTTTTAGGTATATACCCAAAGGATGCTCAATCATTCCACAAGGACATGTGCTCAACTATGTTCATAGCAGCTTTGTTTGTCATAGCCAGAAACTTGAAACAACCTAAATGCCCCTTGACTAAAGAATGAATATTGAAATTGTGGTCCATTTACACAATGGAGTACTACAAAGAAGAAAAAAATAACGACATCTTGAATTTTGCAGAAAAATGGATGGAGCTTGTTCCTTATTTTAATGGAATTGTTTTGAGTTTCTCTCCATTTAAATTGGTGTTGTCTATGTGCTTGCTACAAACTGCCTTCATTTTGTGCAGATCTGTGCCTTGTATCTGTAATGTCTTGAGAACTTTTATCATGAAGGGATGTTGGAATTTGTCAAGGACTTTTATGCATACAATAATATGATCACGCTGTATTCTTCTTTCAGTTTGTCCATATGGGGGCTTATATTTACTGAGTTTCTTGCAACCATCCCTGCATATCTGGGATAAAGTCTATTAGATCATGGTGAATGATGTGATTGATGTGTTCTTGGATTTGGTTTGCAAGTATATTATTGAGTATTTGCGAATCAATGATCATGAGGGAAAATGAACTGTAATTCATGTTGCGTTGAGTCAATGTAGTTTGGCTATCAGATGATGGTGACCTCATCAAGTGAAATTTGAATGTTCCTTCCATTTGTGTTTTGTGGAATAATTTGAGCATTATTGAAAAATAATTATTTTTTGAAAGTCTCCTATAATTCTGACTAACACCTTCTGGCCCAAGTTGTTTGAGACTTTTAGGGACTTTTTGTATCTTCCTGGGGCCATAAGCTATTTAAATTGTTTATCTGGTCTAGAGTTAACTATGATAAAATGTACCCTTTAAGAAAATCATTCATTTTCAAGATCATTTTTAGATTATAGGTTTTTAAAGCATATGTTTCTGAGATTTTTAGGGTTACTTGGTGACTATGCCCACTGTTTGTTTCTGATTTTGTTAATTTGGATAATATTTATCTCTTTACCTTTGACTATGTCTTGGAATGGGTTTGTGTATCTTGTTGATTTTCTCAAAGATCCAACTCTTTATTTCATTGAATCTTTGTATGGCACACTTTTCTTTCATTTTAATGATTTTGGTCCAGAATTTGATTATTTCTTTCTGTCTAATCCTTTTAGCTATCATCACTCATTTTTGTTTTAGAGCTTTTAGGTGTGCTGGTAAGTTGCTAGTATGATAGTATGAGGTCTTTCCAGTTTTTGTTTTGTTTTAAAGTAGACAGTGCTATGAACTTGCCTTTTAGAAACAATTTCTAAAATTGTGTCTCATAAGTTTGGATGTGCTGTGTATTTATTTTCTTTGAATTCTATAAAGTCTTCAATATTGGCTGTTTTTATTCAGTAGAGAGCTGTTCAGTCTAAGATTGTTTGGAAGTCTTCTATTGTTTCTGAGATCTATCTTTAATCTTTGGTAGTCTGACAAGATGCAGTGAGTTACTTCAATTTTTGTACCTGTTGAGACTTGTTTTATGTCGGAATATATGATCAATTTTGCTGTAAGTTTCATGATGTGAAGCAAATAAGGTATATTCTTTTGAGTTATAATGAAATACTCTGTAAATATTTCTTAGACCCATTTGATTTATAATATCTGCTATATCAATATTTTCTCTGTGTGTTTTTTGTCTGGATTATCTGTCCATTGGTGAAAGTATGGTATTGAAGTCTCCAACTCTCAGTTTGTGAGGATCAATTTGTAACTTAAACTGTACTAGTTAGTGCTCTTTTACACAACTGGGTGGCCTGGAGTTTCGGGTTAGATGTCAAAATATTAAGTCATCTTTGTGGACTTTTCCTTTGAAGAATATATAGTGTCCTTCCTTACCTGAAGCACAATTCATAAAAACACAAGAGAGAAATTGGGATTCAACGTGAATATCCAAAAAGCAAAGCAGCCAGCCAGGTACTTTTCTTGTGTTTTAACTATATTGGAATAGTCAGGACTTGGTGTGGTTGATAGCTGAGCTCTACTAGAGCCATATCATTCTTGATGTTACTGATTGTGTTTTCATATCAGCTTCTAGTCATCTGCGTTTGGGATGTTTGTAAGTCTAGGTATAGAATTTTAGATTTGTCTTTGTAGGGTGGGTGCTTCGTTCTTTGGTTTCTGTTGCTTCTTTGGATTTTTGGAGAGTGTGATGGCCATATGTTGCCTGTTTCCTTGTCCTGCTCAGCTGATGTGCTAGCAGTGCAAGCCTATTGGTGTTGGAGGCAGGGATGATGGGATTAGTTAGGGGAAGGAAGGATAGGGTGAATTATCTTTGTGATTCTTTGGGGGGGGGAGTCAGAGAGAAAAGGGAGACAGCAGCAGATTTCCTGCTACAGATCTTGGGATGAGACTAAGGGATTGGAACTCAGGAGTAGTTGGAAAGAGTAGATCTGCTTTTAGCTTCCATGTTGTTCACCAAAGATTAGCCCTTTTGTTAACACAGGTTGCCTGCTGCTGTTAATGGCTGGGATAAAGCAGAGAACTTAGATGGAGAAGGTTTGTGGGATCCACAAGAGATAGAAATGGTGGAGGGAGAGTGCTGGGAAGCCTTGCATGTCTGTTCTAATACAAACCTGGGAATGAGACTTGGGGACAAAATCTGGAAAATAGAGATAAAAGAGAAGGTCTTCAGGGAACATACCTAGCTGTCTAGAAGCCATGGACTCTCAGTTTGATGGAAGCCTGCTTCAGTTGGAGACTGTTTTCCTGTCTTCTTCAGCTGGTGTGTTGCCAGTGAATCATTTTTTTTCTATGCAGTTAGCCTCAGGACACAGCCTGATCCCTACATTCTTTGTGTTGACATCTGCATGAATTTACTATATTACATATTTATACCTACTTGATAACTTCTGAGGTAGTTGTTTAACTATCTTATTTATTAGAATGTGATAAAAAAGGTAACTTTTCTGATACCACCTTTCTAAGGGTAAGTGTAAGATCCATTTTATACAATCATTAAATTATCCATGAGAATGATGATCAATCCACATGAATTTAAAATGTTTTTATTTATTTTTCAGAACACGTTAATATTGGACACCAGAGTATTAGGCCAGAAAAGTGATTTTGCCTGGTGTTAAACATCTTGAGTTTTAGAATTGTGAGTGTATTTCTTTTTTGAAAAAATGGGACTAAATTTTATTTCTATACATAAATCTCTAAGTTTATGTTATAGTTGAGTTACTTCATAAGAACACAGGAAATTATTTGTGTAAAGTGCATGGAGGAAGACTTACAAATATTAGTGACTTGCACTTTGACTTCATAGTTTATTGGAACTACAATACCTCACAAAAGTGGTATGGGAGAAATGGTACATATATGGATTAAAACAAATTACTTAGTTTCATGTCTTATGTCTTACTACTTTAATTTTTATTTTTCTAAGTTGTAAGGAAACAAAGTTTTGATTTTGATTTTGATTAATGAATCTATAGGATCAAAATTGAGGTTCTATGTCTTAGATTGCCCTTTTACTAGCACAGTCTTGACAGTGTATAGGTCATCTAATGACAATAGATTGAACATACATGTACAACTATGTTCTACATCCTCTCTCCCTCTCTCTCTCTCTCTCTCTTAAAGAAGCCACCAGGATTCCATCATTGATGACCATTTTCTTGACTTTATGTCACCCAACTTCTTCCCAAAGATTCCATATGTAAATTCCAGTATTAAATTATTCTTAATTCCAAGAAAAAAATCATTAAATTTTAACACATTAGTCTTGGAAGAAATTTTAAAATTATATTCAAATATAGGTAAATTCAAGCTATTTAATTCATAATAAAAGTAAGATTTTTAAAAACGCTAAACATTAAAGGTAGCTGAAAAATCTCATGACTAATTTGCAATCAAGCTATCTTAAGCAGAGCTAGAAAAATTGAAAAACTAAGTGTAGTTCAATAAGAAAATTGAAGATATCAGAAGAAAAACTTAGGCAAGAAGAAAGATCTGAGGATTAATGCATAGAGAGATAATGGATAATTAGACAGTAGATAGATAGATGATAGATAGATAGATAGATAGATAGATAGATAGATAGATTGGAAGATAGACAGATGACAGATAACATACTGATAAATAGATAAAACACTTTAAGTTAATATGAGATAAAAGTAAATTATAACAATTACAATAATTATTTGTTTACTAAGTAATTTGATTTGTTTAGATATATCAAACTGTAACAATCGTTCAAATTCAAAAAAATCTTCTCCTCTCTTCTTTTCATTAATAAGGCCAATCAGAACATGAATGATACTGGGTGACAGCCTGCCTCTAATCCATCACCTTTCATTTATTTCTTCCTTGCTATGGTATCATTTACCTTATTTTTTCATCACAGTGAAGCATGAATAGACTCACACACTTTCTGTCTGCTTGTCTTTTGTGAATGCTTTTGAAAGTTTCCTGGATCTTGAACATAGCCATGAGGTGTGTTAGCTCAGGCTTTATTTTTGATTAAACTGACTCCCAGTTGTTTGTTTTTCGATCTCTGCATACTTCCAACCCCTGAGAACACATAGACTTCAAACAAGATCCAGAAAACAACTGACTTTCTAAAGAAACCATAGGAAAACATAGTAATCTAGTCCAACCAGTTCCTGTAAACACATATCTTTGAGCTATCATAAAATGCCTAATTTGTAAACCTCACAGTAGTGGCTGCTTTTATGTGGTAACTTGACACAAGCAAGAATCATCAGAGAGGCAGGAGCCTCCATGAGATCCATCGGTAAGAAACTTTCTCTTGGCACTCTGAGAAGTCAGGAGAGGCAATTGGTGAAGGTACAGCCTCAGTGGCAATTGAAGACCCAGGACTGAATGGGTCATTCATAGAAGTTGAGGCTTGGCACCATGAAGGGAGCCTATGAGAGGCTTTGGGTGAAAGTGCAGACCGGTGGCAGCATGAGACTTCAGCATATTGGAGATGCCAGTACAAAGGGATTACCACCAAAAGCAGCAGCAGCAATAGAGTGGAACCAAACAGAGCCTAGAAGACAAGTTGTGTGTGCTGCAGGGCGTGGAGCAGGAGAACCACCCAAGTGCTCTGGAGTAGTCCAGAGGATCACAACTGGACCCCAGACATTAGATGAATGGAATTTGGTTTTGCTTTGATTTGATTGTAGCTGTGTCAAGATTTTTCCCTCTTGAAGTAAGAAAGTACTTTACTGGAGCCCACAGTTGAGAAACTGAATTTTTTCATTTTTAATTGTTTTTATAGAAACTTAATTTTAAAAGACTTTGGACTCCATGAGATTGGCTATTATAAAAGGGATGACATTTTAATGCCTCTGAATGTATAAAGACTGTAAGACTTTATTTTTTTATGTGAAATCTCAGGGATGATTTTAAAGGAAGTGTATGTCAAATTGACAAGGGATTGGTTGTACTGGCAGTTTTTGTGCGTCAGCTTGACCCAAGCTAGAGTCACCAGACTGGCAGGAGCCACAGTTTTGGAAATGGCTCCATGAAATCCATTTTCTCAGTTAATGATCAATAGGGAAGGTCTCTGACCACTGAGGGTGGTGCTATTCCTAGGCTGATGGCCCTTGTTTCTAAATAAAAGCAGACTGAGCAAGCCATAGAAGGCAAGCCAATAAGTAGCATCCATCCATGGCTTCTGTATCAGCTTCTGCTTTCATGTTCACCCCTGCTATTCTGACTGTTTCAAGCAATGAACTATGATCTGAAAGAATAAGACAAACTTTCCTCCCAACTTGATTTTTAGTTGTGGTGTTTCTTCACAGCAATGGAAACCTTAACTAAGGTAGTCACCATCTGCAACCTGGTCAAAGCTCCTTATCATATAATTTAAGGAACTACACATTACTTCATGTTCCTTGGGTATCTGTGTGTTTTCTGAGGCAAAATGCTCCAGTTTTAAAATTGGAAACAAGCAGTAATTATATTAATTTTCTCTAGCTTAAGTTTGTGAGGAACACTTCAATTCTCAGCACTGTCTAGAAAGAAGTATCCTGATTCCTGCGATCTAAGCTGATCAATACTGATCTTACAAATTCAATAGGCAATCCAAGTCTTACCATGGAATGGGAAGACTAACTCATTTATTTTGGTTTGGCTTTGTGAAAGAAAGCGTAAGTATAAATCAAACAAGGGTGGGCGTGTCATTTTATGTAATTGACACTAGGATAAATTGATATTCAAGCATTTTTGTTGTCATATATCATGCAAAATATCAGATATGAGATGAAAGAAACTGAAAGTGAATTAACTACTAAGTCATAAATTCAAGGTTATCATAGACAATTTCCATGTCCTGGTGTACAATCATCTGCTTTAAAAACATAATTTAGTCTTAAATAAATAAACAGGCCAGGTATTAGAATCTTGGGTGAAGGCAATACTTGCAATATATTTACACCGTGTATAATTTAGTGATATTTAAGCAAATATTAAAATGGCTCTGCATAACACTTCATTTTACTCCTACTCATTATAGGAAACATGAAGCTCGCTGAAATTGTACAATCTTAGGTTCTTCATTAAACCACGAGAGCAAGATTATGAAGTTATCATTGACAATAAGGCCCAGACATTGTCGTTCAATTTATATTTTAAAGTTCAAAGGTTGCTGAAGAATGTCCTCAAAATTACAGAGATATATTACTAGATGAAATGTGTATAACAAAAATATTGAAAATTATTGATGGGTCATTAGAATTTATTAGAATGGCTCTCATTTATTTCTTGTTACTTAAAGAATTGTCCTCTTTTCTAAGCATCTTTAACTACACTCCTAGAGTCAATATCTTGTCTCCAGTAAGCATGGGTTCTAAGGAGACATGCCAGTGTTCACATCCTAATATCTAATGTAGTCTGTGATAAATTTTCCTCTGTAATACTTTGTAAAAATACAACACAAAGCACAGCAATTGGAATCCAGACATATCCAGCTTCTGTATACCCAAGTTATCAGAAATATGTGTTTATTGTATTGATACACTGGAATCAATAACACTTTAACACTCAAAGTAGGTTTCATTTACTTAAAAATTTGAAAACCCATTTATCATTAAAATAACTTATTTTGTTAATTGAAAAGCTCATTTTATTTTCACTGGCAGATTAAATTGAATTTAATGAGTTAAAAGGAAGTTTTAAAAGTCTGTAATTGTTGGTCTTGGTTTTGTGTATGTTTGTAAAGGATAATTATCAGTTTTTAAATTTATATTTTCATTTACATTTATACCTTAGTGAGAGATTGGAAATAGAATATGAATAATATAATTGATTTGGAGTAAATTTTGATGCTGTTTCCTATTATGAAAATATAGTCACTAATGTGCTCCCCAACTCTTTTATTATTCTAATGGACATATGAAATGGAATTTCATACTCTTTATATTATACGGAAGTAAATTAGATATTTTAATATGTCAATGAATACAGTTCAGCTTTTATTTTACTTGCTTGACCAATATTTGATTTCTCTTGGAGAAAGGAATTATTAACACATTTAAAATATCAAATTTTATCAGTTTCAGGCCGTAGGTTCCAAGAATGTTATAAAGGTAAGTGTGTTATAACAATTTTGTGCAGAATTTGTCTCTGGAGACAAATAGCTAAATAACAATGCTTAAATATGTCTATAAATATTTCAAAAGGATAATCCATATGAATTAGACTTGAGAGGTGTCACCTTAATGATGTGTAGATGTAATTTTAAAGCCTCATAAAAGTGCTATAATCATCATGTTTTATGCTATTCATTAAACCAAATTTAAAATTCTTAGTTATAAGTATAATTATTATACTTTTAGAATTTTGACTGTTAAACAATATTTCCTAAAGATACCTTTAAAAATTCTACAACTTCATATCAAAATTAAGCATTTGAATCTAGACATGGATTGATCGATAATTTAAGTGAATTTTATAATGTTCAAAGGCCTTGAAAGTCCTCACTCTGATTATTAAAATTCCATTGAGGGAACGAACCAGTATATGTCCTCTCTTATGCAGCAGCAGAGGGTTCAGACTCTTATAACTTTTCTTGAAACTACCTAAGGTTCTTATTTATTCACAATCACATTGAACTGCTAGCCTTTCTGTCAAACTGTTACGTTTGGCAACTTAGGTGCTGAGCAAGACCAACTAGAGGACCTCCACCCATGCTGAGCCAAAGCTCTGCTTTGTTCCCTCTGAGAAGCAGCTGTAAAGGGAGAGGCTCCATGGGACTCAAATACCCATCAGAGTGGGCAGAAACTCTGAATGACAGCATAGAAAGCAGGTGATCAGCTATTGAAACCAGACTTGAAAATAAGACTCTGACCTTTGTGCTCTGTGACCTTAAACTGCCTCAACAATGTTCTGAGTTTCAGTTCATTCTATTCTAGTAAGAGCAGTTTATAAAAGTGTGAAAAATAGATTGCTATAATGCATTTTTAAATGGTACTTCTATCTGTATGATTTCAGGTTTAACCACTTCGTATTTTACATAAAACACATTTTTCAAATTCAATAATTTTTTACATGCATTTACTGCATTTTGATAAACTTCACACACAATACATATGTGTACTAGTTTTTCATTTTGATTCATTTCCGTTTTTGAGAATTTCATGTTTGAGTATTGAATTTCTGATAAATACCTCCTTTCCTTTCTTGCCCATCCCCATCCCATTTCTTCTCAAATTCAAGGATTCTTATTTTTTGCATACACACACAAATGCACACAAACACACAAATGCACATAAACACACAAATGCACACAAACACACAAATGCACACAAACAAAAATGCATACACACAAATGCACACACAAATACAGTATATGTACTGTTTGTTGAACCCATTTAGCTTTGTTCATATAATTGGGTTGATAACCCATCAGGAATTTCTCCGATCAGAAGACAGATTCTGCCTCACAACAGCTTATAGTTTTTCACCTAGGGGTGGGGTCCTGTAAGATATCTTCACTACCAATCATTGGTGTCATATTTTAGGTTGTCTATGTAATAACACTGTTGATATTAATGGATGCAGCTTTCCTGTCCTACATAGAAAACACTTGTAAGTGTTTTATTCTGTCATTGATAGTATCAAAAGGTTAAGTCATATCAGCTATTTTTATATCTTTTGGATTTTTCATTTTTTATGTATTCTTTTCACATGTTACATCCAGACTGCAGTTTCCCCTCACTCCACTGTTTATGCCCCCCACTTCCCCTCTAACCTATATCCACTCCTCCTCTGTTTCCCTTTGGAAAGAAGACCTCCTAGGGATATCATCTGAACACACCATAACAATTTACAATAAGTTTAGGCACAAACACATCAAGGATGGATGAGGATACCCAGTATGAGGTAGAGGGTTCTAAGAGCAGGTGAAAGTATCAGAGACAACCTCCACTCCCACTCTTAGAAGTCCCACAAGAACACCAAGTTGCTTAATCATACCATATATGCAGAGGCCCACTCCAGACCCATAAAGGTGCGCACAGTCTCTGTGAGTCCCTAAGCATCCTATTTTGTCGATTCTGTGGGCTGTGTTCTCCTGGTATCTTTGACATCCCTTCCCTGGATCCTAACTCCCCCTCTTCTACCTTGAGAGACATTCCCTGACTGCTCCCATCAGTAACTGGCATGGGCCTCAAGTTAACCAGTTGTTGGTTTACTACTATGAGAAATTCTGTTCCACCATTTCCCCAGCATACCTTGTAGAAAAAAAAATGTAGTTTGAAGGTGTTGTGGCTGATTGATATCCCAGTATCCCAGTCCCACCACTGGAAGCTTTTCCTGGTTACAGAAAATGACTGGTTCAGGAGTCATATGTAACAGGTCTTTTGCTGTCCTGGCAGTCACTTCCCAAATAATGACAAGGGGACTTCTTATTAATCATGAAAGCTGGCCTTATAGCTTAGACTTGCTCCTAATAGCTCTTATAACTTAACACATTTTTATTAATCTATATTCTTTCACATTACATTACCTCTTTCCCATCTTGTACTTCCTGGTTCATCTCTCGGCCTCCTTGAGTCTCTCTTTTGCATTTAGATATTCTCCTACTTCCTCTCTTTTCCTGGAAGTCCTGCCTATACTTCCTGCCTAGCTATTAGTTGTTCAGCTACTTATTAAACAAAGCAAAGCAATAAATCTTCACACAACGTACAAATATCCCACACAACATCAATATGCCTCATTATTTGGAGTCCTTGAATATTTTTTTTACTTTAGATTTATTGTGTTTCAACATGATTCTTCTCATAGTTCACTGTCTTCCAGTTATAATCAGGAAAATGTAGATAATCTTAACTGCCATTAACCAGAAACAACAACTTACTGTGTATTGATCCTTCAAAAGGCTATCTTTTAAAAAAAATATTTATTTATTTATTTATTAGGTATACAATATTCTGTCTGTGTGTATGCCTGCAGGCCAGAAGAGGGCACCAGATCATATTACAAATGGTTGTGAGCTCCCATGTAGTTACTGGGAATTGAAATCAGGACCTTTGGAAGAGCAGGCAATGCTTTTAACCTCTGAGCCATCTCTCCAGCCCCTCAAAAGGCTATCTTTAAAGGTATTCATTATCCTGTACTGTTTAGGTTTCATTTGTTAATAAGTATATGCTATTTATATTTTTCAATTGGGATAATATTTCATTCCACCATTACCATAATATTAATGTGATATTCACATTATAGGATATCATGTTGTGTAATAATATGAACACATTTGAATTCAGATTTCTAACACTATAGAATAAATGAAATCATAGGCTTATCTAAAGTAAATGGTTTTGGGAGCACACACTGATTTGTAGATTTCATTGTAGACCATTATTTATTGATTCTATGACTTTGAATTTTGTAGCATCATATATCTTCAATCTAGTCATTCACAGAGGAGAAACCCCCTTTACCTTATGACTTGGGCTAATGGATGATAAATATATACCCCCAAAATGCAAACACTACACATCAAATAGGAATTACTTATTAAAGCATCAACTGTCTCTCCACTGTGCCTCTATGGTTACCAACTCCTAGCACATGGGGCTTCAGAGAATTTGAGGTGAAAACTGCAACAATTCGTGTATTTCTCAATGGAAGTCTGCACTTCACACACACCAAGAAATCTAACAGTTAAACTGCCTCCGCATAGCTTAAAAGTGTAAGATTCATATTACTGAGACCCCAGGAATTTTAGGTGGAATCTCTATAAAAACAAATAAATAAATCAATAAAAATATATAATACACTCCAAAAATATGCTTCCAAAAGTCATAAAATGGGATCCATGATAGATCTCACCAAAACAAGTCACAAACCTGCAAAAGAAATATTGATCGGCACATCTTCATGCCCAGCATTTGGATAATATTAGAATGGACCAGTTACCAACCACTGGGCCAACCCAGCTCTCCGACTTGCCAACTGCACTCTGAAACAGGTATTTTAAGCCCTTGTCTCAGACCTCATGGTGGTTTGGCTTCTTTCTCATAGCCAGAAAACCATGGACATATGAACCAGGATGAAACATGTGTAGGTGTACTGGAACAAGGCTTTTAATTAACTCTGATTATGTCAACAGCTAAACATGTTGAAATGATTTTCAGGAAAATTGTGTCCTAGGTGCTTTTGCCAGGGATGCCCACCTGGTGGTGTTTGTGCGAGATGAATTAATGGAAAACATGCTGTGAATGTGAAAGAGAACACGGAAAGTATATAGGGGAGGGTAGGAAGGAGGAAGTGAAGGGAGATATAATATAATTATATTATAACCCCCCAAATAAAAGAACTAATAATAATAAAAGTATTTATAGGCAATTTAACATCAGAATGTATCTGCCAATAAAGATAAGGAGTTCAGGATGAATAATGGTGACCTGAAAAAGGGGTCTACTTCACATTTACCAGAATCAATGTATACTGCTATATATTGAAAAAATTCATGGTTTAGTTTAAATTGAGAGGAGAATTTTGTTCGAGGTTACACTTATGGAACCTAAATCTATAGAGAAGTGATATCCTTAGAGAAAGACAGAGATTGGTAAAGTGAATGTGATGTGTCCATAGCATTAGGGATTAGAAATGAGGGCACATGATCTGGAAAAGTCAAATCTGAAAAGGAAACAGAGTGAGTCCCTTTCAGACCAGAGTGATAACCTGTTGCTCCCAGTATTCCAAACCTCAGATCTCAATAACTGTGAGAGAGTATACTACTCTAACACTATTCTAAACTTTCTGATATTTTATTTAAAAATTCTGATCATTCCTTCAGAAACTCATGGGAAACACTTTTAGAAAGATTGTATAATTGACAAATTTATCCTTACTAAGTCAAAAATGGAGAAATGAATTTATAGTTGTATCCATAATACAGCTATAAATTCATATAAATTCATAAATTTCAATATAATTCTGTGATTCATTTTTAAAGTCAATTTATTTATTTTCATTAATTTTTTAAGTATTCAGTACAATGAGTTTTGGTCATCTTTACCATTCTCCAATATCCTCCCATATCTACCCCCATTCTCTATCTTTGCATACTTCTTCAATCATCAAGTATAATTTTTCTTGCCCATAAATTCATTGATTTGACCCTTATTACTGCAGCCTGACTAATCTGTCCAAAGCCAAACACTTAAAGAAAGGTAAGTCTCCCTCTAGTAGCTACTCAGCTGTGAATAGAAGACCACTTCAATTTCTTTCTCCATTCTCGCATTTGATCTGTTTTGGAATTGTTCAGGTCTTATACATCCTACTGTAAATGCTGTGAGTTCCTGTGTGCACTTCCTCTTACACTCTTGCCCTCACCTCTTCCAAAACAATCCCTGATACTTGGGATGTGATGGAATGATGCATATATATTATATGTGTGTGTGTATACCATGTATATATTCATATATGTGTATATGTGGAATTTATTGAAATGACTTACAAGTTATAGTCCAATAAATCCAACAATGACTAGCTGTGGATGGAAATTCCAAGAATCTAGTATTTGCTCAGTCCCATGATGCTCAATGTTTCAACTGGTCTTCTGTAAATGCTGGAATCCCAAAGAAGTAGCCTTCAATGCCAGTGAAGGAAAGTATGTGCTTTCAAGGCAAGGGCAAGCAGGAAAAGAAGAAACCCTTCCTTTATCCATTGTGCTTATATAAATTTCCAGTAGAAGGTGTGGCCCAGATTAATGTGTGTTGTCCTTCCTCAAGATCTAATTAGAGGCTTGTTGTTTCCTGCCTCAAGATTTGAATCACAGGCATGATCTCCTTTTCTGGATTATAGTTCATTCCAGATATAGTCAAGTTGACAACCAAAATTAGCCATCACAGTGGACAACTTAAAATTTATTGAAATGGCAATTTTCAGTAAAATACTGCATAATCTATATATTATGTGTTCTGAAGGAGAGTGGTAAATAAAGAAATATCAAAAAAGGTAAAAACAGTATATATTTTCCAAGTATTTTAAAAATCTTCCTTTAAACTACAGTTTCTATCATCTTATTCCACACTGGAGGTCATTTCTTCAGGAACTTATGGGAAAACCTACTATAAGATTGGATGACTTACAAATTTCTCCTTACTAAGACAAAGAGAGAAATGAATTTATAAGCATATCCATTCTTACACTATCATATGTGATATAAAATTTAATTTCATTATTTGTTTTTCTTAATTATTCACCCCTCAGGACCTGCTCAATGGCGGATATGGTGTTGGTTGATGTTCTCCAAAACCAGCGCTTACATTTGTGCTCTGGGTCTAGATTTTTTGACTTCATAGGGAATAACCCTTTGCAGTTCTTCCATAATCTACTCTTGTTTCTTATTCATTCTTCTGCACTAGGTCTAAAAGAGCCTCAATGCTAGAGCATGTTCTAATAAATCAGTCATTTTTATAGTATTCATAAACAACTTCTGTCATTTATTTGCTTTACTAAAGACCAAAACTCCTTAGCAACCTCTACAAAAAATTTTTCTACACAGACTGTCAATCCAGGTAGTCTACTCCCCTCCCACAATAACTGTTTCTCTTTAATTCATCACTGCAACCCACAGTCTTCTTGGACATTATTTTTCTTATAGTTTTAGCAAATATTTAACACAAATTTTTATTCAAAAATCTTAAAGCAATCGATTCTCTGTTGTATAGTAAACCAATACATACCTGGTTTCTGCTCATTCCGTCTTCTCAGTCTTGCTTTCATGTCCTCCTCATTTGATTTCTGTCATCTTATGAAATGCGGGCCATTTCTCTCACTTTCAAAATGTGAACAAGCTTATATAAAAAGCTTATATATTTGTGTATTGATGACCTTAGCTTGCTTTGTAGTATCTACACATTTTACACTCCAAATACAGGGTATGTCAGCATATAGAAAATCATTTTGGCAATTCAAGCTCTACCTTGGAAGTGACCTACTTCTCAGCTTATGTCGTTCATTCAAGCCACTCTCCCTAAATGTAGACATTGCAATCCTTGAATGTTCTTTTTCACTAATTCCCCAAATCCCAATTCAAATATCCAATGCTGAGGACTGAAAAACAAACTCATAGGGAATTGCTAGGATGCAAGGTCATACAGGCCTAGAGCGGGAGTCTGAGGGATATCCTACAACAAAGCCCCATGGTCTTTCTATTCTCCCCGGGACACACCTTATCTGGACTGAACTGCTAAGATTTGTTTGACAGGTTATTACTTCCAGATAGTTTAAAGTGGGATTTCCCAACAGAGTCTTTTTTATCTCTAGTAGTCGTGGTAAGCTAGGATGTATAATCAGCCAGATGAAAGCCACTAAGCAAACAAATAAACAATGGCCTGTTAGTGCTTTATACTTTCAGGGAATTTGAGACCAGAACAATCATAACATCAATCATTTGTTACTTATTCGAGTTGTCTTCATTACTACCCAACTCTAGCCCCAGGCATCCAGATGTTATGGAAGAACAAGTATGATGCTGTGTCCTCTCAACTGTGAAATAGCAGTGTGCTTCCCAGCCTGTTGGGCATAGCGTCTAGGATGTCTCTCCATGAAGCAAACCTTTATATGACCTGCCAATATCCTGATTCAAAATGATAAAGTTTCAAGTTTAGATGGCTTTCCTATGACATTTCTTTTACTGGAAATATTTTCTCCCAATGATATATTACAGAAATATTAATAATAGCAATGTTTAAAAGTACAACTGCCTTTCCCTTTGTTAGAAGTTTATGATCTCCCTTCTTCACAAAATAGTTATTTTGCTATGTTTTTCATAAATATTAAAAAGCTAAATTACCAGAAAAATTTGATGAGAAGGTGTGCTTTTATTGTCTGTACTTAAATATTGAGACTATTGGTTCACAGAGAGGATTCCAAAGCATACCCCAAAACCATACAGGTTGTCAGCTGTGCAGCAGAGTTGAATCCTGTAAGCCTGTCTCCAAAGACCATGATACCAAGCACCGGGCTCTGTTTTCACTAGGCTATTTGCCTATGACTATATGAAATAAAATCCTCTGCACACTTCATCTGCACTGGGATTATAGAGGATATGAACTTGAATCATTGAAAGAAAAATAAGACTATGCTGCCTTCTTCCCTTACTGTTTAAAACTGTCGAGTGAAATTTTATGTCTTAATCAAGTTAGGTCTCACAGGCACAATCATGTCTCAGTTTCACCATTTATTAGAGAAACTGAAGTATGTTTTATGTTAAATTCCCTTCAGAGGCAAATGATGGCTTTGGGTTTGTATTTTTAAAAGCTTAATCCTAGTTGACTGCTACTCCAGCTCATCAGTCTGAATAGGCCATGGCTAAGCAGATGGCCTGTCAGATTGGAAATACAGGGTAATTTTTCTTCTATTTTTAATAGACTTCTATATCTTTATTTTCATCACATCCAATTATAAGATTGGATCTTGCCATTGAATCATTCACCATTCTTGTCTTTGGCTCTTTAGGTAAAGTGACAACCAAGACATTGATATTGTAAAGTTAGTCATAGAAGAAAGTGTAGGAAAGTTCAATGATATATTGAAATCCAGTGAGATATTCTTGAAACCTAGCAAGGCAAAGGTGTTTTTTTAAAGAGACTTTCTTTTGCTCTTTAAAAAGTGTTCATATTGAGAGTTAACCACATTATTACTAGGCGAGATAGGGGAATCTCATTTGATATACTTCGTTGTATTTTGTATTAAAATTCAGGGATTCTGAGGTTTCTAGTGCATAGAAATGTAGCAGAATTTACATCTTATACTTTAGTAATCAAGCATGTTATTATCTGTTATGCTTTGCTCATTCCAGTGTCAGAAACGATGCTTCTATCTATGTCTCAGGCTGAAGTCAAACAAGACCTAAAGTATAAATGAAATTTTGCACAATCTTACAGGAGCAGAGGCTTAACATAAATAGGATACAACCAGGATGGGAATTAAATGAATATCACTTAATAGCACCAGGAGCATTCATCTGCAGAATTCAGGCTATTTTGCTAGGGAGAGTCTTCGCAAAAATATGTACAATATTCCTGATAGTTGAATTGTCTTTTATCTAATGAAAAATGCTAGATTTTGAATAATATTAACTCCTGGGGTAAAGGTGAACTTTAATAGTTTTGACTGTATTTGAATAAAGAAAACAATAGAAAGTCTTTATGGTACTAGAAATTTATATCTGAGTGGCATGTTGGTCAATTGCATTTACTAATACTCTACTATTTCTGACTGTAAGACAAAAATCCTCAAATGAATTTGTTGTATGAGAAACTGGTGCAGGAGAATTGGCTGTATTCTGTCAATCATGATTTAAATAAATGCTGATTGGTCATTAGCCAGGATGGGACAACAAGACAGGAAGTAGAGGCAGAGCAAGGAGAATAGGAGAATTCTGGGAAGCAGGAAGCTGTCTTGAGACTCCTGCCCAGACCACCAAATAAGCAGGATGTGACCTGCCCCACTGAAAAAGGTACTGAGCCATGTGGCTAGCATAGCTAATAAGAAGCCTGAGCTAATGGGCCAATCAGTTCATAACTTAATGTAGACTCTCCATGTGATTTTTCTTTGGGACTTGCTAGCTGTGGGAACTGGGCAGGACAGAACCCCTGACAAGCAGCAGGCCCTCATGTTACAGGAAGCATTGACATAGTCTGTCTATATATATTTTTTGACAAATGATTTCAACACTATGGTATAATTTTATGAGATTTAAGGATATTTTAAAATGCTATTGAAAATTATATTATAAAACACTGATTTTTGTAACAATGATGTCAAACCTTTAAGTATGATTAAAATAGAATAATATTGTTCTAACTACATAGATACACATCAGTTTGAAATAAAATCATCCCAACTAATGAAACTTGTCTATGAACAATTTATACTTCAAATAGGTAGTACAAACAATTTAATAAACACTTAAAGATATTAATTTTGAAAAATGTTCTCTACCTACTATCATATACAAGTTGAGATAAATACAGTTCTTATGCATTCTTTAAAATATACTATTTATTTACATATGATCTGTGAGGAGAGATCTCTGCAACCTCTGAACCCATGCCATGAAACCATGCCTCTGTGAAAATTCCTAGAAGTGGGTCCCAGCTTAGGACATCCAAGTGCTGATGTCAAACACAGTCATCAGTGCTCTGTGACTCCTGAGGATGTTTTAAGAAAGTATTGAGGTACCAAAAGCCACAACAAACAGCCAAAGATTTAAACAGACCAATTTGTTCAAATTTATGGAAAGGCAGATGTCCACCTTGACACAAAGAGGTGTCAAGAAACCCCAGCTCTTTTTGCCCAAACACTACCTCCCATGTCACCCCAGCTAGGCTTACATTGGGCAATACACTCTAAACCCTGGACCATCAACAGACATTCATGTAAAAGATGCACAAACAATAAGGATTCAATTCAAAGAAGAGCTTCCTGCCAGTGGGAGTGGGTAAGGGGCACAGGAGAGAGATGCTGAAAGTAAGTTTTCTTCTATGAATTCTTATTGCCCAGGGTTACCTAGATATTTTGTTCTACCTATCTCAACTCCCGGATTACAGGTAGATTTATGCAAATTATCAGTTTTTTCTTATATGGTACATGCTTCTAGGCAAGCCATTTACCAACCAGGCTACATCCCTTTTCCCCTTTAAGAAATGTAAGTGCTGGACTGCCTGAGGCTCCCAGGAGAAAACATGGTCCTGCCTAGCACCATGAGCCATGCAGTGCCAAACAGACATGACTATTATGATAAGCAAATGTATGATATGGTAGAGTAGAGGGAGTGACTGGTTCAAGTCCTATGCACAGAGACTTATCTGAAGAGGTAAAAGTGTTGGGGAGTGGAATGAGGTCGGTGGCTTGATTCCCACCTAGGGCTTTGGTGATATTTGGATCTGGGCTGCAGCCAGGATCCATGTCTGGGTTCATGGCCCTATTACAGCCACAGTCTGTGTTGATATCTACGGTTCCAGAATCCAGCTAGGGCCTAACCAATATGGCTGTACAGTTGTCCCCACCCCTTACTGGCTGCAAGTCCTGCCCCTCAACAGCTGAAGCACTCAGAAGAGTGTTCTGTGCCTCACCTGGACAGCAAAATAGGGCTGACCTTGTTCACAGGGGCAAGGGCGAGCTGTCCCTGAGGGCACGAGAATGGGAGAGCACGTCATGCCCCATCATCTGCCATGTGGTGACATAGGTGGGGAAAGTTGCACTACTCCTCTTTTCCCTCACCAGCTGTAGCACTTGGTGAACAGACCCTGGACCTTTTCTGGGCAGCACAGTAGAGCTGACCACAGAGAAGCCAGACAAGAGGAGGTGAGAGGGGCATAGCTGGTCCTGCCTCCATTGTCTGTGGTATGGTGGGTGGGCATGGGGTGCTCTCCCCCCTTGGCTCTACCGCCTCCAGTTGGTGAGGCAGCTGATCCTTCCATTACCAGCTGCACACTCAGGAAAGCAAGCCCTGCTTCTCACTTGAGCTGACCCGGTTGGTGGAGGTTCTGGGGAGCTGGCCTTAAGTGTGTAACAGATAGCCTGCCACACCGCCATGCGGTGGTGAGGGCAAGGGAAAGAGACCCTCTCTTGGCTGTGTAACCTGTGGTGGTCAAGAAAGATTACCCTGTTCCTATCAGCTGCAGCACTCCAGATAGTGAGCCCTGCATCTCACCTGGGCAGTATGGTACAACTGATCCTATAGACAAGGCTTCAGTAGAACTTGCCCTGAGAACATGAGAATGGGAGATCTGGCCCTGCCCCTCATTTACACTATGGCTGTGTGGGAAAGAGAGAGATGTGCTCTCTGCCCTGTACCTTGCCCACTGTGGCAGGTGGGAGAGCTGGGCCTGAGGTCATGGAGTGGGAGAGGTAGCTCTGCCTCTCACCAGTTGCAGCTTTCTGCAGAGTAGCCTCTGCACCTTGCCTGAGCAACATAGTAGAGCTGGCCCTGCTGGTGTAGGTGTAGGAGAGGTGCCCCTGAGGGCATGAAAACAGGAGAAACAGCCCAGCCCCTTGCTCATCACTACTAGGGATGAACTAGCCAGGGCAATGCTGAGAGTTTACCCTGGTAGTGAGGATGAGGGTGAAGCGGTGGGTTGACAAACCCTGAAACTACCCAGGCCCAGAACCAGGGTTATGAGTTGGCCCACCCCAGCCTCCACCCCATCTGTGATCTGCTGAAGCATGTGTAGGGGCAGGCCCTGCAGATCCTATCTGTAGGATCTCCACAACATGAGGCAACCACAGGATAAACAAGAGGAGTCCCATTGAGGGTCCAGCATTGACAGTGTAGCTGAAATCAGAGACCTCATCCAGACCAATGACTCTTTGCAATGAATACTTACAGCACCTGTGCCCAACTTTCTTTTATCCATCCCACACCTATTCTTTCACATTTTGAAAATATGACCTAAAGAGTATATATTGCAACTAAATATCCAAATAATCTGTCACTAAATGTTTAGAAATGGTTCACTTCAATAAAATAACCAATGAATTACTACACACACACACGTAAATCACTAACAACAAACCATTTGTTTGCATTTCTGCCAATGTGTCACTTGAGTTTATTTTCAAATATTACCATATGCAGAGCTGATTTTCTTAACTTTTCTTATATGAAATTTATATGAGTAATATATACATATATATACATATATATATGCTAGATTCATAATTTCTGCATTTTATTGTTTGACATTAAGCAGTGGCCAATCATTGAGGCTTCAGAAAGATTAAAGTAAACCTTCAAATTTGTATGATTCTGTTGTCTCCCTATTTTTTAAAGCTATAGTTTCACGGTCTCTCACTTCATTATGCATCTATATGAAAACATTCCACATATGGAGAAAAATCACATTCAATATTTCTTAACCATTATTTTCGGGAGTATGAGGTCTTCTAACATGTAATCCAATTGCACATTTTTGGTGATTTCCCTGTGTAGTGGAAGGACTTCTTACCTATATTTCAGTAACTAATATTCACTTCAAATACATTAGGTTATATGTGTATTCTATATTATTATTTCCTGCTGGGGTAAAAATGATTCACATTGAACATATTCTTCTATTGTTGTGGGCATTCAGAGCTCAAAGGTAGATACCAGGTATGGATTCTAAATGCAACTGACTAAATGTTTGCATGTAACTTGATTTTAACATAGAAATATTGTGTATTAATTCAATATATACTTTATAAAATATATTTAATTTCAATATATTTAGTAATTTTGGTATAATTAAAAGTTATGTCATAAATATCATTGGAAAAATTTGGTGGTTATTCTTGTTTGCCACCTTGTCTACATCTGTAATTAGCTAAAACCCAAGAGACTGTACACACTTGTAAGAAAAATTTTCTTAATTAAATCATTTGAAGTTGGAAAACCCACTTATAATCTAGATAATATAGGTGGGTAGTTAATATATATCTTTAATCCAAATCTTTTGGTATGGTCTGATGTTCATTTAATCTAAATTGGATACTTTATGATTGGTTGATAGTTAATCCCTAAAAAACATTATATCACATCATTAGAAAAAAGAACCTTGTAAGTGATAAATGGTGGATGCCTTTGTTTTAAATACTAATTTAGCTTTATGTGGTTGGATAGAAAGGAAAATGGAAACATAAAGAAATAAATAAGCATAAACATATATTCTGTACATAAATTATTGTATAGGATGCTGTTTAACATTATTAGTTGGTCTATTTAATGTCATCTATACATTCAAAAGATTCTAGAGGAATATTATCTAGAATAGAAGGTTAAGGCAGAATTCCAAAGTAAACCATCTAGGTCCTGCTAGCAATAAATGAAAATAAAATCTTACTTGTGGTAAGACTTTTAATATTACAGACAAGAACATACACACAGAAAACTTAGGGATTAAATAAAAAAATTCATCTTTCGTTCAAACAAAAGAGGAGGATGTAGGCTCGGATCTTAATACTCTCAAGTACCATGTAATTACTGTTAATGCAGATTTATGATTTAATGTGACACGTAATACCAGATGGTTATAGCATCGTAATACTTTGTTTTAGATCTAAAAAATAATTGGGGGCACGTTATTAATTTAATTTTGAAAATTCCTCATTACAGCATGATGATAATAATAGGGTAACATAATAGGGTAAGTACACTGTAATAGAGAAATATAATTGGTTGTATAGCAAACAATGCTAAATAAAGATTAAAATAAGAGGCTTGCGGACTTTCAAAACTAAAACAGACCAAAAAGAAAGTGACTCTAATCTACTTTGTGAGACCAGATGCTGCTTAGGGTATTTTCCATTTAAGCTGAAGCTCCTATTACTGTAAAAACGTGTGAACTGTGCGTTGGTATTTAGCATTTGAAAAGGATTCATTCTTTTTACAACTGGATGGACTTTCTATGTGTGTTGTGTTACCCCATGTCATAAGCCAACAAGATACTCTCAAGTTTGACACATTAGAAAGGCAATTTAAATCTGTCAAAAGAAGTACAGTGAGAAATAGCTGTCATTTAATTCATGCATGAAAATATAGAAAGGTAATGTAGTTGTCTTGGTAGTTAAGTCTCTCTTTTAGTAATATGCCAAGTACCTGCCTGTCAAGAAGTTACTGGAACACAGTGGCAATGGCTCTATGTAGGCACCAGGTCTACGTTTCTGCGTGACTGGTGTAGGTTTTGTATTAAGGAAATCGGTCTTGCTGTCAGTTTGTGAAGAGCAATCTATTGTCTTGGCAACAGATGGAGATTCCCGTGGAGCCTCTTTGACCAACACCTCAAATTAGATGTAACCTAAACCCAGTACTGGAAGTTTCATTTAGCAACATGAAATAGCCAGTTTGGGTATGTTTCTCCCATTATTTAATTCTTTCATTTAGTTCACTTTCATATATGTGTATGTTTAAGGAGGAATTTTTTTTTACTGTATTAGGTTTCCATACTACCCTCATATCCCCCCTAATTTAGCTAGGGTACTGGTGGCACAAAGTTTGTGGAAATAATCAGTGAATAATTGATATAACTTGAGAACCACTCTACGATATGAAGTCCACACCATATACTACTTGAGTGCTGAAGAACTAGAGACTAAATAGCCTAGGGGTTATGGTAAACCCAGATTATGCTGCTTTAAAAAGAGAAGAAAATATAGTGATAAAACCACTCTAAATGATATATTCCACTATACTAATAGATCAGTGCCTTGTTCAGCCCTCAACTAGAAGCTTCTTCCCGAATCAGATGGGAACAAATATAGAGACCCACATCCAGACATTATACAAACAATGAAAGATCTTGAACCACTCAGTCCTACGTGGGATGTCTCCACCCAATACCTCCCCACAGAGCTCAGGAAAATTAATGGAAGTGAAAGCAGAAGGAATGCAAGAGCTAAAGAGGGAAGATGACACACAAAAAAACAAGGTCTTCTAAATCAGCATGGACAGTGCTCATATGAACTCACAAAAGACTAAAGCAACATACACTGGGCCTCCATGAATCTGCACCAGATTCACTGTGCTTATCTAATGGCTTCTAGTTCAATGTTTTGTAGAACTCCTGAGTTGTAAATGAATGAATCGTGAGCCTTTTTTGGGCACTTTCACTCCAGTTGATCTTGACTGGCTTTGATGTGATTGTTTTTGTTTTGCTTTATTATATCTTATTTTGTTATCTTTTTTAAAAAATGAATGTATACATGCATTCATGAATGACTGAGTGAATCAATGTAAACCTAGAAACTAGGGTAAAGAATAACAATGGAGCCGTCCTACCTTCTGGGAGAGGGAAAATCAGTTTTCCCCAGTAGAATGACACTAGGCATATCAGTCACTGCAGGAGACACTTCATGCAAGCATAGTTGATTAATAGCTACTTTCTTGTGTGTGTATTTTATTTAGTTACAGTTTATTGTTTTCTGTTTGTTTTCTTTTGGGGTTGATGCTGTCTTTAGTTTTATAGGTTTTGGGCATTGTAGTAGGGTTATGCTTGTTTTTTTAAGAAAGAACTTAAAGTTGTGTAGGTAGGAAAGGGGAGAGAATTTAGACCAATATCAGGAAGGAAAGAATATAATCAAAATATTTAAATTTAAAAAATAATAAAATATAAAAAAATAAACTAACTGGAGGTACCTAGCTAATATTCCACTTTTTATATCTATAGAATAAAGATAATAATAATCACTTTTTAAGGTTGAATTGAAAATACATAAAGTTATTCATGGGGAAATCTTAGTAGCATGCTTCAAATATATAAAAGTTCATATCTTGTGATGATATATATTTAAAAATGTCCCATATTATAAATGGGGAGAAATAAAATCAGAGAAGTTGTTTTTTCCATGTCTATACCTATAGATTACTTCCATAAACCTAAATACAAGAATGTTTAAATAATCTTTTTCTTTTTATGGAAAATAGACTTTTTTTATACACTGTAATCTGAATATGATTTATGCTTCTCCAATTTCTTCCAGATCCTCATGGACGCAAATACACATCTTTTCTTTCTCTCATTAGGATACAAAGAGGTGGTTTTGGTGGGAGTGGTGAATCCAACCACAATTTATCAGCACTTTCCAGGCCTGAGCAGGCAGAGGACAAATAAGGTTCCTCTCCAGACCCCTTGTTCTGGGGAAGACGGGGTCACATCTATCCACAACACTATCCTAGTGAGTGAATATAGGTTGAGAAAATGGAAGAGAGAGTGAGGCAGAATGACTTATGTCCTGAGGAGAAAGAGGTGAATTGGAGAGTCAAGGATTGTGAGAAACAGGTTGATATAGATAGCCTCTTTGCCACCGGGGTCCATGTTTATGGGCCTGACGTTCTTCGAAGGGCCATGTGTTTATGACCCCGATACAGCCATGGGCTGTGGGATAATCCTTTGTATGTACACTGTGAATATATGTTGCTCTCACTGGTTGATAATGAAGTTGGTTTCGCCTATATCAAAGAAGAATAAGTCTAGGCAGGAAAGTCTAACTGAAAATACAGAGAGAAAGTTGTGCAGGATCAAAAAGAGAGATACAAGCCAGCCTCCATGAAAGCAAGATGCTAGAGGACAGGTAAAGCCATGAGCCATGTGGCAACATATAGATGAACAGAAATGGGTTAAGAGCTAATTAACAATAACCCTGAGGCCAAACATTTTGTAATTAATATAGCCATCTGTGTGATTATTTGGGAGTGGGTAGTACAGACAAAAGAAAGCCCTGGCTCAGTTTACACTTGAGTGGTGTCTGTGTTGATGTTCCTGTTACTACCAAGGGTCCTATGGATGCCTAGAATCTGGGCCACCACCTTGATTAGGTCGCTGTTTGAGGAATGTGCCCTAACTGGGGCCATGCAATCTAAGTGACCTGCCCTGCCCCACAAGACTTGGATATGTTGATCCAGAAGACCTGCACTGCCACCAGGACTTCAGCAGGAGACCAGGTCTGGTTCCATGACTCTGCTGAAGCCAGGCTCTAAATTGATGTGTGTGGCTTCTGCTGCCATCAAGGAAGGAATAAAGGTGCAAAGTTGTGGAGGCCAAAAAAGGCAGGCCCATTTCTACCTTGTTTGCTAGTCAAAGAGTTTTGGAGACTAACAGGCTTAATTGTACCTCCTAACTCAGGAGGTAGTTGCCTGGCTCTTTTGAAGTTAAGGTAGCTTGGTACCATCCTGAGAGCTGGTCAGGATATGTAAATGCACTTCTGCTTCTTCAATTGTTACTATGAGGTCAAGAGAACAGAGGAGATGGCCTTGTCCCTCACCAGCTGCAGCAATTGTAAGAACCAGCCATATACCTCTCCTGGGTCAAACAGCAGAGCTGTCCCCGAAGGTTTCAGCGCGGGAGAGCTGAACCCAAGGGCTAGAGTGCAGGAGAACCAGGTCCACTCCTTTCTCCCTGCTACATCGGGTGAGATAGCTGGGGTAGTGCTGGAGAGCTCACCCTGGTGGTGATGTTTGTTTGGGCACAGGGGGATGGGAGATGAGTGAGATCTGGATGCCTGGTATAAAATTCACAAAGAAGCAATAAAAATTTTTAAAAAAGAATACAAAAAGCATCTTAAAATAATAAAAATGAGCCGGGCGATGGTGACACACACCTATAATCCCAACACTTGGGAGACAGAGGCAGGCAGATCTCTACGAGTTCAAGGACAGCCTGGTGTACAGGAGATAGTTACAGGATTGGCTCCAAAGCTACAAAGAAACCCTGTCTTAATAAACCAAATAATAATGATAATTATAAAGTAAAATAAAAGCAAACATTCCAGAATAGGAAAAAAAAAGAGAAGAAATACAGCCAAAAAAATATACAAGGAGCATAAAGACTTAGACATACATTTGCACCCACAGAAATTTCATAAAACCACAATACTGCAAACCATAATATGTACTCAGAGGATCTGTAAGGTAAATAACTAATAATAACAATAACAATATATAATAATAATAATAATAATAATAATAATAAAGTTATGACAAAACATTATGACATAAAGAGCCTTCCAAAAAGCCCTTTAGTTCATTTTGTGGTGGCTATCTACTACTGTGCATGGGTCCTGACCATAAAAGCTTTTCTATACCCATGGATACCCCATTGGAGAAAACTATTTTTTTTAATTCTAAGCATTTTCCAATTAGGGATTGCTTCTGAGTTAGGGATAGGTGATTGTGACCACTCTCTCTCTTAGAGGTGGGCCCCTATCTGACCCAGGCTAGTATAGCCACCATGCATGCTGCCTCAGTCTCTGTGAGTTCCTATGGTATTGGTCCTGTTGAGTTAGAAGACCTTGTTTTCTCTGTGTTCTCTATTACCTCTGGCTCTTACTATCTTTTTGAATCCTCTTCCTCAGGGTTCTGTGGGCCTTGATGGCAGGGATTTGATGTAAGCATCCCATTTAAGGCTGAGTGTTTCAAGGTCTCTTATTCTCTGCACAGTATCCAACTCTGAGTCTCTATTTACTCCCATTTACTACAGAAGAAAGCTTCTCTGATAATGGCTAACAAAGACAGTGTTCTGTGATTATATCAAAATGTCATTTAGTCATTTTATTGTGACATCCCTTTAGCAGAATACTAGTATTTGGTTTTCCCCTAGGTCCCTAGCTCATTCAGTCTCAGGTTCTTGGTCATGCAAGCAATATCAGGAATGGATCCCATCTCATGGACTGGACATTAAATATAAATAGATATTGGTAGGTTACTTCTATAAGCTTTCCCATTATTGCTTTAGTGCATTATTGATCTAAGGATATGTAGCAAGGTTGGTGTTTACCATCCTCCTTTGATAATATACAGAGAACTTTCTGATACCAAGAACCCAAGGGATGAAGGTTTTAAGTAGACACCAGTTTGACTTCTCTATGTTGAGTGAGTCAGGTAGGTATTTTCTTCAGCAATAGGGCCTTACTGTCCTTTCTTCACAGAACTTGAAATGACAGTTTTCAGTTTAGTATGTGAATACACACACACACACAGTAGGATAGCTAAAACAATCCTGAATATGAAAGACTGCTGCGTGAGTTATTCTTAGGCTTTTATATTATTTCTTTCTTTTAGTTAACTCCTAAAATAATAGTTGCTTTTAGGCATAATTTATTTAAAAAGAGATATGACTGTGAGAGTTAATATTATTTAGTATATAACTCAAAATGTAGAAAATGTATAATTCTTTGTGTATCTGTTAAAATATGAAAATTTACATATTTTAAAGTCTCTAAAATCTCTAATATGGTAGTAAATATATTTATATAGCTACAGAGTGCCACCCAGTAGAGCGTATATAATGAAACACAATTTGAATGGATAAGTTGTAATTATACTGAGGCAGGCAAATGGTTTTCATCAGTTTGGTTGAACTTGAGGTAGAGGTTCCAACTGGAAGATCAGCCTGTAATTCCTTTTAAACTTCCAAAGGTTGATTTCTAATTCAGGGGTAGCAATACAAAACAAAACAAGAATAACTTCATTGATGTTTGTGTCCATCTGCAGGGCTATTCAAGATGAATTCCGAAGAGTAAACTTAAGCACATATGTGAAAGTGAAAGAAGACTCAAGTTCCATATTCTTCTCTAGGAGAACTCTGAGTTTATGCTTTGTGTTTGATATTTTAGATAGAAAAGAAACAGTTTTTCGAGCAAATATATCAACAAAAGCAAGTCAAACAAAGAACATAACTAGGTATGATAAGGTCAATATTTCCTATAACATATGACTGAACTTAGTTTGGTTATAAAAGACCTTAAATTGAAAGAAAGGAAGGAAGGAAGGAAGAAAGAAAGAAAGAAAGAAAGAAAGAAAGAAAGAAAGAAAGAAAGAAAGAAAAAAAGAGAGAAAGACAAGTCAAGCAAGCAAAACATCCTGGATGTACTGTCATTAGAGGTAAAAATAAAATTAAGGGTGCTGTTTTTTTATACAGTATTCTGTGACATCTATTACTACATTGAACCCCATCTTCCTAAAGTCTACTTTGTTGGTGAAGTAGGGATACATAAAACTGTATTTTCAGGTTTTCTTACCATGGCAACTGATTTTATGTTAGATGCTTCCCCTCTGGATGTTCTGAATGTGGAAGGAAGAGGAAAAATTTTATAGCAACAGCACTTCACATTTTCAGAAATGCATAAATTGGGAGTAGATCCAAGGTTGGTTGCTAATGCCACATTTTTCAGCACCAGAGAGCTGAGGCAGGAGGATCACTCAGAGTTTCCTTTCAGTCTATGCAACACATTTTCTGCCTGATATGGGCTATAGAGTGAGATGCTACCTTAAAACAAAACAAAAGTGTTTCATGATTCATCAATCTATTAATCCAACAGGAAGAGACTTGTAATTGGTTTGCGAATTCACAACAGAGATCAACACCATTTCCTGATACTAAACATAAATTCCTTTAATTTTCAAGTGGAGCTTGGGAAACAAAATTCTTACTTTTGTGGTTTGAGCTCAAGTGAGTAAAATCCATCTGCCTTCTGCTCAGAGTTGGCTGTTTGTTTTGGACAGGCATGCTGTTAATGAGCACTGTAGCCTTCTCTGAAGCGAGGCTTCCTCCCCAGAGCCTCCTAGGAAGTACATGATCACTCTTTCCTCTCGTGACAAACCTGGTATTTTAATGAACATCCAGAGTTAACCTGTAGCTCTGTAACTCCCTGTCTTGATTTTGCAGATATGAGAATTCCAAAGGGTGATGAAAAAAACTACTCCTACCTCTCCTAACTAATGAGAAACAAAAACTAGTGTCTGGGTAAGTAAAGTGAAGAGAATGTACCTCTGGAGATCACAGAAACAACTAGAAAATTGTATTTTTGACCACTATGGAGCTTATCACCTGGTTTCTCACATCTCCTCTGAAAAGGAGGATAACACGTCATTTGAAAGCACAGAGTGAGGAGTTAAATCATCACTTTACTGTAGAACACTATATCTAGGAATACTTCACATGCTTATTTAATTCCAAATCTTATAAAACATCTAGGTTATTTGCTGCATTTGCTTATCCAAACACAGGCTGTATATCAGATCCCTGGATGAAACCACTAGATGCGTGCAGAAAGGAAAGTAATAATGTGATGATGCATTAGGTACAGGTTGGCAGTAGGACAGCAGGAGCTAAAACTTTTCTAATGAGAAGGTCTCTCGTGTTAGCAGTTTGCCCTTCACCTTGATTCACCAACTGTTGTAAATATTAAATAGGAGCTCAGCACTGCCTTGTTTCCTTCCAATTAATTCCATATATTTTATTCAAAGAACTCTTTCAGCAAACCAGTTCTTAGAATATCCCAGAAAAGCTGTTAAAATCGTGCTTTCCTGTCCTGTGACCAACAATAATGAACCAAAACAAACCTAAAACCCACAGACTATAATATGTATGACCAAAACAGTATGGTTTGGAAGAGTAGGGCAGAATTCAGCATATAATTCTTATTTGAGAGCCCAGCATGTAAGCTAAGTAAGTGGAACTATTTCTAAAGGGCTAACTATAATGCTGCCTGATATGTAGAGGTTCACTTTGTCAAACCATAAGGGGTGGCTGCCTTTCAAACTTCAGAGTGTTTCACATTTAAAGAGGCACAACTTTATGTATAATGTATTATCTTATATCTCCAGTAGGATTCAGGATGGTAATTGTAGGGAAAATAAAGGAAGTATAAATAGCATCATATCAATTCACTAGATGTAAAAGTGAATTATCTCATTCACACTGGGGTGTGGATCAGATTTCAAAGTTAATTTGCCACAGTGAATGAGAGAGTTACATCAAAAGCAAAGGGAAGGCCTTACAATCGCACATTTGGTACCATTTGCAATATCCTCATTTGGTAACACAGATGGTGAGGAATGGTGGAAGGACAAATACAGAGTAGATGTAGATGAACATAGTAGGGGAAATTGCATCTTGACCAACTAATGAGAAACGCAAAATGGATGCTGTTTATTTTGCTTCCAAATCACCCCTTTGTGGCTAGCTCACTCATAATCTCCGCAACAATCTGAAGTCTAAAATCAGTTAAGCAAAACTACAATGGGAAAAGCATGTTCACCTGAGGTATCATGTATCATGAATTATTTTTATGAGGATATTAGAATGATCCCTTCATTTTTGTTGCTATTCTTTGTCTTAAACAAATAATGTTTATATTCAGTATATAAGGACCACATCAGATAGAAGTATTTAAAATGGGGTTGCAGTTAGAGTTTGTACAGGTTTAGGAAATAAGCTCTGCTCTGAGATCTGTGGCCTCATAGGGCATAGACCGTTGGCAAAGTTGGTTTTCAATGTTATGCATGGTTCTTCTTCAGTTTACTTGCTTTTTAGTTCCTAGGACAGCTGTTGGCTACTTCTAGAACTTAAGTTGTGCTGATCACTGTTGTAGTTCATATGAATCACAGCCTGCTAGGACTTAAGTGCACCGTAACCTCAACCCAAACATCACATCAGATCCAGCTCAAAAGCTCTGGGCTCTTTGTCTTAAGTACAATGTGTCTTTGGCAATACAGACTTAAAGTCCACCTTCGGATTCCACAAAAGCCAGTAGCATTTTCCTGAAGCATTTGCTGTTTTCATATGTGGCTTCTTTATGAACTCATAGACATACATACATATTCTAGCATGTGCATAGATCCATCTATAATGAAGCTATAAATATGTATAAATTAACTATGCATTTGTGTGTTTGCATATAAATTAGTGTATTCAAGTATGTGCATGCCCACATACTTGGAGCAGTGCATATGTCTGCACATGTGTGTGCATCTGTGTGCAAACCAGAGGTCATCATGGGTATTATTTCTCTGGAGCTATTTATCTTGTTTCTTGACACAGGGTCTCTCACTGGGACCTGTGCTTCACATATTCAGTTAAGAAGCCCCAGGGATACACCAATGGGATCACTATACTTGACTTTCTGCAGGGTTAACAGACTGTCAAATTCAAGTGCTCAACCTGTGTTATATATGCTTTACAGAATGAGTCATCTCTTAAACCCCTATGCCTCCATTGAAACTGTAATCTTCTTGAAAGATTAATGCTTAAAGTTCTGCTTTGTTCCAATTACCCAGAGAAATCCAACTCATTAAATATACCAGATCTTCTCTAAGTTGGACATTAGTGGATAGTAATAGCCTGTGTTATACTTTATGTGCAATGTATGTAAATAAAGCAGGACTTTTTAGTACAGCACTAGGACCAGAAGGCTCTCTCTTTCTCTTAGATCTGACTGTCTGTCTGTCTTTCTCTGTCTCTCTCTCTCTGTCTTCCACTGCTTTGGATTCTCACATCAGGACATTATGCACCTATTTAAAATTCAGTGTTAAAACAGGTGAAGCAAACCAAGGAATAAACTCTTAAAATCAAATGTTGTCTTAATTAAAAAATATTCCCCAAGTCTCTAAATTTCTTAGAGCCAGTATATGTCTTATTCTCCAGTAAACAAATTTTTTCTTACGTGGTGTCTCATCTCTTATAAATCCTGGCTTTTACTACATTTCTCTGATTGCTTCACTGTAATGCCGATTTTCTTCACCAGCCTCAGGCTTTTTGGCTGAAACCTGGGGTCAAGTGGAGGCCTCTTTGTGCCTTCTAAGCATTAGGCAATAGCAGTGGAGATTGCCCGCTGACAGCAGGGAGGGAAAGAGGTCCTCTGGGATAAGAAATTCTCTGGGCTGCAAGATGAAGTGGGTCCAGCAATTTTTTTTCTGTGCTGGCAGATGCTCCCTTGCGAGCTCTCCTGGGCTGTCTTTCCTTCACTGATCTACTGTATTTATTGCATTATTCTCACCTAACATACTCCTTAGCCCATTTGCTGTGGGAAAGTGATTTTGCCTCCTAAGTCCTGGCCTTCTCCCTCTTTTGTTTTGAACTGGCAACTGCAGCTACTTTGTGAGAGCCTTGAAAACATCCATCAGTTTCACAGCTAGACGCACAGCAACAGGGTCTCTGACTTTCTGTTTTTCTCCTTTTAAACTGGTCCTTCTCTGAGAGCCACTTCTTTGCATAAAGTGGAACACGCAGGAGGAAATAGAGAATGCAATCTGGGAGCAGCTGGATGTTGGCCTCCACTGTGATTAGGGATGGAGAAAGCCAGAAAACTTATGTTCTTGTCTGTTAAGATCCCTACTTCCACTAATCCTATCTTCTCTGTTCTTTGTCCACTAACCCTGGATTATTGTCTGATTATGACTTAAACCGCAATGACTTCCAACTTTTTGAAGAAACAGATAGTGTTCAAGTGGCACATAGTCAGATACTTACTTATTTATGTCTTTGTTCAAATCCTAATACATGGAAATACATCAGATAAGTAAATAAACAAAACAAATAAATAAGTAAAATATTTCAAAACAAATATGATGTCCCTCAATTGAAACAACATTATCTTTTCTACATTGGGAAATTACAATCTGAAAGTTACTACCGTGTATGTTTTAAGGAAATGACTCTTGATATAGAATGCAAAATAAACCCCAGAGAAGAGTGAGATGAGAAGGCAGAAAAAGAGTTCCCTGCAGGATTTCTAGAATCTTCTCTCCATATTGGACAACATAAGAGACATCACAGGTCTTTGTTCATGGCCTCCACACTAATTCTTCCATAGACCACATATCTTTCTGTTTAGCCATTTATCAAAAGCAGAACTTGAGTTGAGTTTGAAGTGTGGCAGAAGCTCAATAAACAGGAAAGAGCCATTGTGCATCAAGCTTATTTTTACTTCAGGCAACAATTAAAGTAACAGAATGGATCTCATTTTTAGGAAAGCAAAAAACCAAAACCACCTTTACCATAGTGCACCCAGGCATTGTGCGAGGGTACAGGAGAAACTGAAAATACATAGTTAAGGAGTCTCCTGAAAGTTTATTTCTGTAGTCTTCACACAGAGAATACACAGAGAAGACTGGATAGATTTAGGAACTATCAAGACAACAATAGTCACACATAGAGGACTGAAAGGACTGGAATCTAAGGGGCACTGTGAGCAGAACTTCTACACTTAGAAAGTGATGTCTTCTGTTGGGACACAAAGAAGTAAGAATTAACTATTTTTAGTTTTGGTGTAGCATAATAAATGAAACACACACACAAAACACACACACACATATACACACATGAACACCCTCATACACACCTTAATCCCAACACATATACACACATGAAGACCCTCATACACACCTTAATCCCAAAAGAAAAAAAAATCTCAGCAGAGAGGAATTGCAATTGCCTTTTGAAAATTTGACATTATTCTCAGATTTGTCCATAGCCTGCAATCTGATATGGCACAAATTACTTAATGCTACTTTGTTTATTTGTTTTGTTTTTGATTTTCAAGACAGGGTTTCACTGTAACAGTCTTAACTGTCCTGGAACTACCTCTTGTAGACCAGGCGGCCTTGAACTCACAGAGATCACCTGCCTTGCCTCCCCAGTGCTGGGATTAAAGGTGTGCACCAACACTGCCCAGTAGTTACTTGGATTTTTATTTCTCAACAATATGCTAAAGCAGTTAGAGACTACTAGTATAAAAACATCCACATGCTGTTGTACTATTTTTTGTTTTAAAAGGAAGCATTAGCAGGAACAGATAATACAAGTGAAGCTCTGGCTAGGTTATATTTTGATTGAAATAGAGGTGTATGGTTAGTCTGTTTAATGTTGTGCAGAACACATGGATACTAGAGAGACAAGAACAGTTTCAATACAGGGCTCCACACAGAATGAGGGGAAGGACCCTAGTCACAGCACAGACACACACATGAAGTAAGGTTTGCCAAGAAAAGAGGTGTTGCATCAACCCAGCTTTCTGTCTTTACTGCTTGTTTGTTTTGTTTTTAGAAGTGGTATCCAATCCAGGGTCTTATATTTAAGAAACAAAATATGTAGCAATAGCCCTGTTTTTTTTCCATATGTGCATTGAAATCACTGATAAGTTATTATATAAATACATAAGTCTATGTGTGTATCTATGCATGTATAAGTACAGATAGCCTAGATTATACAATTTTGTATTTACATGTGTGAAAAATAAACATATGAGGAATAAACATTTTTTTAAATTTTTTTTCTCAAAAATGTAAACATTGGGGCAGCAAAATGAAAATGGGTCAGTCCACAAAGTCACTTGCCAATAAGACTGACGACTTGAATGGGAACCCATCTGGAGAAGGAAGGAATTAACACCAGCAAAGTGTCCTATGACCACTATGTGTGTGTATCAAGACAGGAGGACTGTACCCAAAATAATTATAGTATTTATTACAAAGGTAGAGTAAAGTTGTTCATTAATTACAGGATCAGAAATGTGACCTGTAATAGGATTTATATTAAGATATTTATGAGTAATTAAAGAAATGTAAGGAGTCAACAAACACAAATTAAAATCAATATAAAACAGAGATCACACTTGAGAATAAATCACAGGATAGTCAGTATTATGAGAAAATATCATACCTCTGAACTGACCTCCGTATGCACTATTATTGGAAGATATAGAGTATCTAATCATTGGCTAACAGTATTTTGGTGTGAAAAGCAATGCATGATCTTATTAGAAACATGATCTCTAAGTCGGAAATATGAAATGAAGTACTACATTAGAGTGAAATCTCATACTGATTAGAGTATAGTAAAAGGAAAGTGATTACCTGGTATCATGTTTTAGATTTTGATATTGAAAACCTGATATGATACTGAGTTATGGAAAGGCAGGAGCTATGCAAAAATTACAGTAGCATAATTGGTGGGAATTCAACTTAGAGGGCATTGAAGTAGGTGTGGTATTTCTGAGGTCAAGTCTTTGGTGAGGGTATAAATGGAGATGTTAGCTGGAATTTTCCTTAACTGATATGCACCTTTCCATAAACTATTGTGTAACCCTACTCCTATGGATATGTGAACAAATATCTGACCACCCTAGATAGGGAACCAACGTCAGACCAGAGTGAGGATACCACCAAAGTACAACTTAGTGAACAAGTTTTGTCAATGTTGCCAGAACGCAGATGAGGGTTTACTTACTAAGAAAAAAAGACTCAAAGATTACTGCATTGGTCAAGACTAACCTCAGCACTGGTGACCACTCACCCATGGAAACATATATGAGATTGCAAAATTTGAAGGCAGCTTAGTAGACAGGAAAGTGTCATTTCCAGGTAGCTTATTTGGTCTGAATCACTATCAGGGACCTCAGATAGTAACTGCTTCTTCCTGACTTCTCAGTTTATCTGAGGTTTTATATCAGCAGGTCTTATTCTTTAGATGTGCTTGAAAAGTGAGAAGTACAGGTGCATCTGGTCAATTTCAAGAACTTCCTGAAGCCACTGAGTTGTTTACTTCCTGAGTATAAAGGAACTTCCTTCTACAAAGAAATGCTTCATCACTCCTTGGAACACCTGGTTTACCAAACTATCCTTGACAGTTGAAATGAATTTCTTCATCTTAGAAGAAATTACTTCATGACACAAGGGTCAGGCATTCAAAACTACCCAAGATACTAGATACCAATATTACCCACAGTCCCGCTTACAAAGCTAGTGAAGTATAGATATGTTTTCAGATGTTAAAAATTCATAACTTTTTTCAAGATTTACATAACAATATTAATTCATATTTTCAGAATGTTTTCAGGACGTGAAATTGAAGATAGATATTTCTAGATATGTGTTAATTAGTATATAAAGCTGAAAAATTAATACATCTTAAAAACAAATTTCAGTGCCCACAAATGAGTTTTTAATATAAATTTTCCTATTATATTCTACTGAAGTAATCAAGTCCCCTGAAGCAATTGCCAGTGTTAGGTATGGCAATATACAGAAATTAGTAACATGGAGAGTCAGAAAGTGTTCCCGTGTCAAAGAACAACCAGGCACCAAAACCTGCCTTTATCATTCCTCCTTCCCAACTCTGCTCCTCCTCTTTTTATCACCATTCCTTATTTCTCTTCCTTTTCCTTACCTCGAGTTATCCTCTAAATAAATTATTATGAAAACTAGTCCTTTCTTCCCACATAGTTGTGAATATTAATTATAAAACTAAATAATAGACATAGCTGAGTTGGTGAGACAGTGTCCTCTTCATATCCTGAATACTTACAGTTTAGAAGATTTATTAACACAACTTCAAGCTATAAGGTGTAGAGTAGCTTTGGTTTGGATATTCTTAGAGAAATGGAAAAACAAAAACATTTTTCATGAAGCACTTTATATTCCCATCGCTTCCTATACAGGGTAAGCATTGTCCATTCGAGAGCACTTGGAATCAGTATTGGAAAAAATCCTGGTGTCATGTTCCCTTTCTGCATAGGAACGTGTTCTCATACAGATTTGTCTGTTTTTATTTTTTTCCACCACCCAGATTTGCCTTCTTTCCAAAACTGTGCCCTCCATTATTATCAGCTTTGACACTGCATCCCACTATCTAAATGCAATGCTATCAAATATCCTTCCTCTGAGTAGATATTTAAAACAAATGAAAACAGCATTCCAATCCTAATGCAACAAACATATCTCTTGTTCATGGCAAAATTATTTACAAGAGGGGAAATAGGAGGAAAAAAATATTGAATCCATCAGTGGATAAACTACAAATAATATGTGCCATTGAATGTTACCAACTATTTAAACAAGAGGAAATCATGCCATTTGTGATAACAAGGATGAATCCAGAATCATTAAACTACAAACGAATCTTAAAACATTTATTATTTTTAATAGGATAATGATAATAAGATTGACTATCATTTTATAAGAATAATAATTCAAGATAAAAATGAATACAGTGCAAATAAAAAGAGGAATAATTCATCAGTAATGTGGCTCAATTAAATTTACTGATGTTGTATGAGACATTTGATTAAATCTCTAGTTCCATGTACACATCTATATACACAGAACAGTATTAAGTGCCCTGCTGATCATTGACTTTCCTGTACACTCACTCTCTGAAAATTCCTTCCTCAAAAGATTAAATTCCAAAGCATTATTATGCTTCAATATTTATGCTTTCCTCATGTATGGGTATATATTCCTTAGTATTTCACTTAATTTTCTTGATCCTCTGTTTAAATGAATTATCCCAAGAGGGTTCACAGAATGTTGCATAGGTTTAAACCCACAAATGTTTCATGATAATCAGTTTGGTGAGCCTGTCCATCAGACCTGATCATTAAGTGGTTCATCTTTGGAAACACTGACAACCTCCACAGTCATGTCTGCCTCTGCTTTGATTTCTATAACTACAGATTAACTTAGAGTAAGCATAATTTTAAGGATATTAAACTATAGACAGGTTCATTTCGGGGCTGGTATCACTAATTATGTGTAGCAGCTTTAGGATACATCAATGTTCTTAACCTTTTAATAGTTTGTATTTTCTGCTAAGTCGAATTTGTATTGTGTGTATTTAGCATGGTTTCTGTACACATTCATTTTTCAGAACTAAAGTAATTTATGTTATTTTTATTGTGGAATTATCATAAGTTGAACTACCATGCCTATTATTTTCTATGACATTTTATATTTGGAAATATGCTTTCCTTTATCATAAACAAATATTTAGCAAAAAGGAATGAATGGGTCATAGAAGAAATGTGTGGAATCTCTCATGGAAAGTCTTGGTGAGCAGGTAATAAGTGAAGTTTACTCACAGTTTTAACAACACATACTATATTGTCACTTGCATCTTTCATTCCAATGAGTATGTTGACACATATATTTGCAGCTTTAGTCTGTACTGATGTCTCATGTTATCCTAACATTCCCATTCTTTTTTTGCAGAGATTTATGTTTCAATCACTTATGTTTCTTTTGGTTTTGGAATTTGTGTATTATTTACTTTTGAGATATTCCCTAGGCTGTTAAAATAATTATTTTATTGGATACATGATACATTAATATTTTCTCTTTATGGGTTGTGTTTTTTGTTCTATTAATATTATCTTTTGAAAAGGTCAAGTATTTTCATCTTTGATTAATGAAATTTTTTTATTTTTAGCCATTTTAAATTAATATATAATTTCTCCATTCACCAAACCCTTCCAATGCTAAATGCATCAGGCCTCCTTTGTTTTCTTCAAAATTCATCCTTTTCTTTAATTATTATTGTTACACACACACCTAAAAATATAAAGGTAAATTGGAAAGTTCATTTAATATTATTTGTATGTGTATGTCTTCAGGACTGAAGTGGTATTGGAGAGCCAGTTAGGCATCCATGCTTGGTGAGGATTAATTGTCTTGTTCCCAATACTTCTTAGCTATCTGTACTACTTTAGCTATGGTGACCTCCATGATATTTATTGCTTCCACTTAAGTATGTCTGTTGGTATTGTCTTTTTTCAGGTTTTGTTTAGGCATATTATTGTGGTAGCAAGGGTGAAGATTCCCTATCTGTCTAGGAGACAAAAGTCTGACAGGTGATTTCCTGGTCCTCTAACTCTTGAAATCCCTCTTCTCCTCTTCCATAATTTTCCCTGAGCCTTAGCTACATCATGAGTTTTCTTGTAGATGTATCCCCAGGGGCTGAGCACCCCATATCTGTGCTTCTCAGTATTTTGGCCAGTTGTGGTATGCTGTAATACACTCTCTCTTACAAAACAGAGCTTCTTTGATGAGGATGGGAGCTATACCTATCTGTGGGTAAAAGGGTAAGTAAATAGAATAAAGTTACAACCCAAACCAAAGAGAACAAGGTTGGGGTATTTATCATTCCATATTTCAAGATGTATAACAACTATGGTAATGAAAACAATATGATAATCAGTATAATACTGTCACAAAAAGTCATTCATTCACTCATTTATCCATTTATTTATTTTACATTCTGACTGCAGTGTTCCCTCCCTCCTCTTCTCACATGATCTTGCATCCTCCCACAATCCACTCCTCTATTTCTGTTAAGAACTTTTTTCATGAATAGCAACAAAGCACAGCATATCAAGTTGCAGTAGGACTAAGCACCTCCCCTTATAATAAGGCTGGGCAAGACAATTCAGTATGGAGAATAAGTTCACAAGAAAAAGCAGAAACTTTATGGAAAACTCCTTCTTCCATTGTTAGGAGTCCCATAAATAGGCCAAGCTAGACACCTGTCACATATATGTAGAGGGCTTAGGTTGGTCCCATGCAGATTCCATGATTGTTGGTTCAGACTCTGTGAGTTCCTATGAGCCAGGTTAGTTTTTCCTGTTGGTTTTGTTGTGATGTCTTTGAACCCTCAGGCTCCAAGAATCCTTCCTCCCTCTCTTCAACAGGATTCCCTGAGCTCAGCCTAATGTTTGACTGTGAGTCTCTTCATCCATCAGTTAATGGATGAAGGCTCACTGTTGACAATTGGAATAATCACCAATCTTATCAAAGGAGACAGATAATTCAGGCTATGTATCCACTATTGCTAGGACTCTTAGCAGGGGTCATCCTTGGAAATTTCCTTTGCAACAGGTTTTGACCTGATTACCCCCCACAAGCATCCTATTTTCAGTCATTTTTTTCAGTATTCTACCCAACCACCCAATCCCAAACAGATGCCTAAAATTATCATTCCCACCAGAAAATCTCTGCTTTTTCCCCTTCTCAGGAAGATCCATTCATCCCACCTTGGACCCTCCTTGTAACCTAGATCTCTGGATCTGTGCATTGTAGCATGGTTGTCTTTTATTTTACAGTTGATATTTGATGTGAGAGTTCCCTCCCCTCTGTGTGCTGTGATTACCATTAATGAATACAGAAACTGCCTTGGCCTGTTGATTGGGCAGAATTTGGGTAGGCAGGGAAAGGTAGGCTTTAGCTGGGAGGAAGAAGGGTGGAGTCAGAGAGAAGCCATGGAGCCACTGGAGACCAGACACTAGAATTTTACCCAGTAAACCACCGCCTCATGGTGATAGACAGATTACTAGAAATGGGTTAAACTATGATGTAACAGTTAGCCAATGAGAAGTTAGAGCTAATGGGCCAAGCAGTGCTTTAAATAATACAGTTTCTGTGTGATTATTTCAGGGCTAAGCTAGCCAGGTGGCCAGGAGGAACAAGCAGCCAGCCTCCTCCTACAGCTATTCACACATGAGTGAGTACATACAATGTTTTTCTTCCTAGGTCTTGTGTTTATTGGATACCTTAGTCAGTATGATTTTTCTTGTTCCATCCATTTGCCTGAAAATTTCCTGATGTGATTGTTTTAAAGAGCTGAGTAATACTCCATTGCGAAAATATTCCATGTGGTCTTTATCCACTTTTGTTGAGGGACATCTAGGTTGTTTCCAGGTTCTGGCTATTGTGAATAAAGCTGCTATGAACACAGTTGAGCAAGGGTCCTTGTGGTATAATTGAGCATCTTGGGTATATGTCCAAAAGTGTTATTGCTGTGTCTTAAGGTAAATTGATCATTACGTTTCTGAGAAACTGCCAGATTAATTTCCAAATGGCTGTAGAAGTTAACACTCCCACAGACAATGGAGGAGTATTGTTCTTGGCCCTGATCCTTTCCAACTTAAGATGTCATCTGTGTTTTTGTATAAGATGGAATTAATTCTGACAGGTGTAAGATGGAATCTCAGAGTCATTTGCATTTGCATTCCCATTATGGCTAAGGATGTCAAACATTTCTTTAAATTTTCTCGCACATTTGTGTCTTCTGTTCAAATTGCTCTGTTTAGTTCTGTACCCCATTTTTAGTTGGGTTGTTTGATTATTTTGATGTCTAGTTTCTTTAGTTCCTTACATATTTTGGAGATCAGACAGTTGTCCGATGTGGGGTTGGTGAAGATCTTTTCCCATTGTGTAGGTGGCCATTTTGTCCTTTAGAAAGTATCCTTTCCCTTACAGAAATGTTTCGGTTTCATGAGGTCCCAGTCATTAATTGTCAATCCTTGTATTCTCTTCAGGAAGTTGTCTCCTATACCAATGCTTTCAAGGACATTTCCCACTTTCTCGTCTATCATGTTCAGTGTAACCAGATTTACTTTGAGGTCTATGATTCACTTGTACTTGTGTTTTGTGCAGCATGAAAGATATGGACCTATTTGCATTCTTCTACATGCCAGCATCCAGTTATACAAGCACCATTTGTTGAAGATGAAAAGTCAACTATGTTTTAAAATATAATGCATCAAATCTAAAATATTTTTATGATCTTAAATTTAAGAGATTTCCTTGAATATTTTTTATTAATTTTAATATTAAATTGAAATATAACTTATGTTTATGATACTCTATATTATGTATTCTATAAATCTGAATTTAGCTCACTTACACATAGAAAATAATTTTTCTGAAATCATTTTTTGAAATAGAACCAACAAGTTATATATTTCTTTTTTTAGTGTTTTTTTAATTTTTCCATTCAAAAATTTACACTTTCTTCCATTCCTCTCCCACTTTCTCCCCCACTCTCCCCCCTCCCCCTCCATCCTTAAGAGAGGGCAGGGTACCCTGCCCTTTGGGAAGACCAAGGCCCTCCCCACTCCATCCTGGCCTATGTGCATCCAAAATAGACTAGGGTCCCAAAAAGCCAATACATGCAGTAGAAACAGGTCCCAGTGCCATCATTGATGGCTTCTATAACATGAGAGGCCAGCTTGTTGGGGTTTATGTCCCACCAGGTACCCCACAGCTGGCAAGTCCCAAAGAAAATCACACCGAAGTCTCCAGAAGATTATAAACTGATTGGCCCATTAGCTCAGGCTAAGTATTAGTTCTTATAAGTTATATTAACCCATTATTCTTATCTATGTTAGCAACATGGCTCAGTACCTTTTTTAGTGTGGCAGGTCACATCCTGCTTCTTCGGTGGTCTGGGAAGGACTGCAGAAAGAGCTTCCTTCTTCCCAGAATACTCCTGTTCTCCTTGCTCTGCCTCTACTTCCTGTCTGGTTGTCCCACCTGGCTAATAGCCAATCAGCGTTTATTTAAATCATGATTGACAGAATATAGAGAATTCTCCCACAACAGGCTTCTCAGTCTGCCCCCATTGGCAGCCACCTTCAGAGAGTCCAGTTTTATCACATCCTCATTCAGTCCCAGTCCAGCTGGATTTGGTGAGCTCCCTTTAGATCAGGCACACTGTCTCAGTATATTTCTTTCATAATAAGTATTGAATAAAATGTCATTTAAATATTATTAACAATCATTAGAATTTGTGCCATAAACTTAAGGAAATTCACAAATCTGAATAGATAACAAAGCCATAAAATTACTGTGTATTTTATGAATTTTCTATATGCTTAATTCGGAAGTCAGTTTTTTACAAGATGTAGAATCTCTCTTGCTGTTAGGAAATAAATTATTTGACTATCAGTGATTAGAATGATAAGTTATAGTCAGAATACATTTCAACTATATTATGAAGAGTGTGTCATGCACTAAAAATGCAAAATATCAAATCACTAGATATAGTACTAGTCATGTTAAAGAAAATTGACAAACTGAGAATCTCAGGCAGATCTGATTTTTTTATAAGGATGTTAGGAGATGGAATTGCCCAAACCTTGACCACCATTATAAAAAACTGTGTGAGCTTCTAAATATTTCTTTCCTCAGTGGAATCTGTTATATCATAAGGAATCTTCTGTAGCACTCTTTTAACTTTTCTATAGATAATTGAGGGTGATTGGAATAATGTATACTTTCTGCTGTTGATGTGTAAAAAAATTTCCAATGTTGTCTATTGGCTGTGAAATGATGATGCATCAATCTACTGCCTAAGTGACTAAGAAAGCTCTGTGTAGTTTCTTTCTACTATTTCTCTTAGGATATACCATCCTTGATATATGTTCTTTACTTATATTACCCTTCATTAGGACAATATAATTGCCTAATGAAAGACCCTAAATGCATTTGTAAGGCCCCTCAAACCTAAGACATTTTTCTAAAACCTTACACTCACTCTCTCTCGGGAACGGGACAGTCGCCCACACACACACTGGACTGCTCATCCTCCTGTGTCCTTGAGAATAATCTTCAAGCATAACTCCATTCTGGGAATTGAGGCAAAGACAACCCACAGATGTTGACTCAGTTCCTGATGTATTGATTCAGTCACTGGGTCAAGGTCAGGATGGCTCACAGATGCTCCCCCTCACCTCACCCGATCACGCAGCTACTCTCCTGTCCTGGCACAGACCAATCACTGCTAGTAGCCCTTTGAATAAGCCAATCCAATTAGTCGGAAGACAACCTTCAGGTTTCCCCCTGGTTTCTGTGGCTTTTTACTTTAAAAGATGGGCTATAACAACTATCGAATGTTCTTCATATCCTGAACCTGAAGGACCCTGTCGTGACAGAATAAAAATCCTCTTGCTTTTGCATCAATTGTGGTTGTGTGAGTGGTGTCTGGAGCAACTCCTCCCTGATGTTTGGACTTCTAGTCCAACACTATGAGTGCCTATAATTATCTATTTAGTATATGTGGCATTGTAACAAGGTTGGATTCATCCATGGATGCAAAGATCATTCAACATAATCAAATCATACCATCAGGTTAATGTATCATTAGAATAAATGGCAAAAGTCTTATCAGTGGCTGAGGAGATTGCTGGACTGTGAAAGTGCTTGATATGTATACATTAAGCATGTATACATTAAGCATGAGGAAAGTATTCAGGTGCCCAGAACTCATGTCAAAGCCCATAGGATTGGGTTACACATGTGTAATTCATCTCATCAGATTGTGGAGACTGGCACTCTTTGGGTCAAGTTGGCTGAACAGACTAGCAGTCTTATGGGGAAGTTCTGGTTTTTATAGGGAGAACTTGCCTCAATAAATAGGGTAGATAGCAAACATGAAAGCTCCCCACATCAACCTGTGACAACCACTTACACAAGCACACACGTACTCACACAAAAGGTTCATCCAAAATCATGTGAACCCTAGACACCAACACACACAAAACATATATACATTAAAGTGGAGAACATGATCATCTCAAAATAAGTATTAAACTTTATAGAGTAGTAGAAATTTATAAAACTTGGGGTATGTTCATAACAAAAATGTCTTCTTTGGTAATCAGGAAAGTATTGTTTATTAAAAATGAATAAAATATGACTAATAGAAAGGGATGACAACCAATCACTCACAGGCCATCTAGAATTGAAGAAATCTTTGTAATTCCTCATGGATGTGACATCTTAGCAATGAAATTGATAGGTGGTAGGGCCAGATCTTATGAACAGTGCTAAGTTACTTTCATCATCATCATCATCATCATCTATAAAGTGAATTGAGACTTTGAAGAGCTTTTAATGGGCTGTGTTATAACTTGAGAAGAAGGAAGTTACTGCTATCCTTCAAAACCCAGCAATGTAATTCAAACTTTGCTTTCCTCACACTGTTTCTCTGCTTTGTCATAGCTAGGTAAAAATATAAATGGACAGAAAGATTTCTACTGTGATGACTTGGTTTGTGGAGCAAGCTGTACAGTGATAGTCCTGAGAAAAAAGTGCCCAATTACACGTTCTACAAAATAACACAGCAAGTGAACAAAAACAGAATTTTGGAATACTCCTGAATTTAAAAGTATTTTGAACTTGTAGTCTATGTTAGATTGAACATGTGTTGATGCATAAATGTCTCTTTGTAATGTGATTTTAAATGAAGTTGTAGTATGATAATAAAATCCCAGAGACAGCTATAGGGGTTGAAGCTGAAGATCAGAGAAGCAGAGCAGTAAGACCTTTTACCTCTACCAATAGTCAGAATGAAGGGGTGAGCCTCAGACTGAGTCAACTGCACTGTGTCTCTACGAAACCTCAGACTCCATACTCCAGTGAGTTCCTATCTCTTCAGTTTTATATTCTTCTTTCTACCCAACCATATCCCTCCTGTCTCCACCACCCTAGTGCTAGGATTAAAGGTGTGTGCCTCCCAAACACTGGGATTAAAGGTGTGAGCCACCACTATCTGGATCTGTTTCTGTATCCACCTTGTATAGCCCAGGATAGCCTTGAATTCACAGAGTTCTATCTGCCTCTGTCTCTTGTGTCCTGGGATTAAAGGTGTGTTCCTCCACTCCCTAGCTTCTAGTGGCTTAATTTTGCAAACTGATCCTAAGGCGTGTTTTCTTTATTAAAATAGAAATAAAACATCACTACACAAATCTTCATCAATGCCATAATTAATTAATCTGAAGTCATGAGCATGTTATGTTTTATGGTGACTTACAAGTAAGAGCAAACGAGAGAATCTCACAAATTTACTCACTTATTTATCTCCACAAAATGGGCTAACTGACCAAAAATACATGAATTATTTATAAAGTGCAAAAGTTCATTAAAAAAATCAAAGGAGGGAGGACAGTTAAGTCAATCATCTACATACATTATTAGTTAAAAGTGGTAGTACAGAAGAAGAGATAATTGTGATGGCTACTGATGTGATTATGGGTTAGATCAACTTGCCAAGCTATTTCTTAGGTAGGAGGAAAACAGTAAATTTGCTGCTCATAATAACTATAAAATCATATTGATGACACCAAAGTGGAATCTACAATCCCTTCATATCAGGACTGTCTTAGAATACTATGTGATTAGGTGAAGACTGTCTAAATTAAAACGGAAGGATATATGTGAGGATTTGGAGGCAGGGAAAGGAGGGAGAAATTCTAGTTATTATATTATAATTTCTAAAAATTTACCAAAAACTAAAAAATTCATTTATTTAAATTTCATTTTAAAATACTTTCATTTGGAACTTTTAATTATTGCATAAATTTTCTACTTTGTGCTATTTCCATACTTCTTGTGAAGTTAATTATAATGTATTCAGTGGAATTATGTATGCATTGAAAACAAAAAGAAATACATATGCATATGATTATTAGTTTTAATTGATACATCCTAGAAAAATTGGGATGACAGGCTCAATGTTGGATTATCTAGATCATGTAGGTTTGGTCGTGTATATAAGACACTGTCTTGATTGTCTTAATGGATGTGGAGAGACCACTGCTGGAGGTGGACAGTACCATTTCCTGGATTGGCATTGGTAGCAGAATAGCGTATAGGACGAAATCAGAGTACTAAGGATATATGCATTATATCCTTCTCTTGACTGCATATATGATATATTCGGGCCCTGCATTTACTTTCCTGCAACGTTGGACTGTAATCTGTAATTGTAAGTTAAAATAAACCTTTTCCCTATAATTTTATTTTCTCATGGTATTTTAATCACAGCAACAGAAAAAGTGATACCTGCTATACAGACAACCTAAGTGGGACATAAGGTCTGTGCCCTGTTCTGATGTCTATCATTGACTGCCTGTTCCAGTGGTCCCTTCAATAGGCAAACAGAGATAAAGCAGATTCCAATGCACACTGACACAGAGTTTCCTTCTTTGCCTTCCTGAAATGTTCATCAGAACATGATGAAACCTGGACCAACACATTGACGACTTCATGGTAGCATGGTCTTCAATGATCTGCTCATCCAGTGTTAGCAGAGCAAATCATGTTTCAATAGTGTATGTCTTTTCAAATAATATTTATGATATATTAGTATCTCATTACTGTTTGTCCTATGTTTACTATCATAATTGGAGCTTTAAGTGGGTGATTGTATTAATACACCAATTTATATTTTCTAGAAACACAAACATAATCATTCCACATTGGCCCAGTATACACAAACAGAACAGGAACAATAATCATGAGTAATATTTTTAATTATTTTTAAAAGAGAAATAAACACGCATATGCTGATTATTATATGGCATGTATCCTTTTGATTAGGATATAAAATACTTATGCATATCTGCCCCAAGCTCCTCAGATCTCGTCCTGACTGAGTTTAGCACAGAGTTCCTCTGTCAAGAACAGCATTAACAAACCCTACCAGTTCATTTCTTAGGAAAAGCATGGGAATGTCTTAGATGCTTGCCTTCAGTAAAAAATAGTCGATATGCCAAAAATGTGCAAAGTTTTAACATCAATGTAATAATTTGCACAAAATATTTTATTAATTGATATATAAGATATCACTGTATATATAACAGAATCACCACTGTCTATATTTTTCTTTACTCATTATTTTTATTGGTTATGAAGCTTAAATCAAACTGATTAATCCCCTACTGAGTCCCAATATCCGCTTTAGACATAAAGGTTTCTTTATATATTTTATACCCCCAAAAAATAAAAATTCTAATGAACATGACAAATACTTCATGTCTTAGTGAGAGATTCTTTTCCTGTAACAAAACACCATGACCAAAAACAATTTGGGGAGCAAATGGTTAATTTTACCCTACAGCTTGGCTTGTAGAAATTATCCTGGGAAGTCTGGACTTGGAGACAGGAGCTGGTGTAGAAGCCATGGATGCAGGCTGCTGACTGGTTTGCTTCTCCTGCCTTGCTTAGCCTGTTTTCTTACACATCCCAAGCGTACCTGCACAGGACTAGAACCACCGAAAATTTGCTAGCTCCTCTCAAATCAATCACTATATGAGGAAATCCTCCACAGATTTTCAGTGAGGTAAATTTTATGGAGATATTTTCTCAATGTGGTTTCCTCTTTTCTGATAATTATAGCTTGTGTCAAGTTGATAAAACAAACAAAAAATAAAATAAACAGGACAAGCCATATAGAACAAAAGAATCTTAGCAGAGACTCGGATATGTCTCTAATCCATATAAAATTGCAATATAATAAACTTACAAATATGTTTGAAATGTTTGATGAATCTCAACACCTATATTCATTAAGATTACGTGGATAACAAATACAATATCTATAAATCAAACATAATCATTAATAAAACTGTGTCATTTTGCTAACTCCAACCTCTATACTTATGGAATGCTTCCATTACCACCAGATGGCTCATGCGCACATGCAAGAATACTTGTACCTCACAGGAGAATAACTGAAATGAATAAACAAGCCAATCAATTACATGTTACAACCTTTCCTTCTAAGAAGGGAGGGGAAGAAGATCTACTTTCTTCTCTCTATAAACTGTGGGAACACAAGTAGCCATCACTGATCCAGATTCAGTTTTAAAACAACTATTCCAGTCATTCTGAAGCTCTCACTTGGTATCTCTAATTAACTGCTTTTTAATTTCTTGGTTTATCCTGTGATCATAATTACAGATAATTGGTTAAGAACACCATAACTGTAAAAATGCAGACATATTCACATCCCAGTAATGCTATATTTCAATGACATCTCTACATAATTCTGAGGAATATTAAGAAAATGAAATCTAAAATTAGTACTTGTGCCTTATCTTAAATTTGACAAAGAATAGGTCCTGTTATTGTATCTGTGGTAGCAATGCAAATAGCACAAAGTGTTCAGTCTTTCCTACATAACTCAAAAAGTCAACCCAGTTTTTAATGAAAATTAAATTTAACATTCTGTTTTCATCTATCTAATTGCCACTAACATGGGGAAAGACGAAAATATTGCATTTCAAATAATTGTAGATCATGCTACGTTCCCTCAGAGACTTAATCTACATGCAATATTTTTAGAAAGAGCCAAGGCAATAATAAGAGAAAGTCAATGAACCTCATGTACCTTTTATAAAACATGACATAAGGCAATATAATTAAAACTAAACTTATTTCCTGGGGTAAAATTAACTTACAGAAATGAAGGTGTTTATTTATTAAATGGGAACTCTGGAGTTGTAGCCTTTTTCTCTCCCCTCCTGGGAAGGGTTTGATTGTTTGCCTCCTTTCTCTTGCCTACTTGCTGTGTAATTTAAAACTGATGCCTTCCTCTGGGAAACAAAATTTGATCAGAGAACAGCCTGCACCACCAGCTAAACAAATTACCTATGTTTTACTCACTTTTCTTCGTTTATTCTTATTTATTTATTTATAATCAAAAGAATTGCGTGCAGTGGTTTAGAAGTGCTCTTGTACTGTTCATATTTAATTTGCAATAATCAGTAAGACAGATAGGTCCCTCCAGCAACATATAGCAAGTTGAGGCTGGTCAGCATGGAAGACAACAGACCATTAATCTCCTTTTGCTGTTCTCTGAAATCTGTCTTTTGTGGTAAGATTTAGGTCTCTTAAAAAACTAGAATTTGATCACATCTCACCAATTTGTGACTGAAAAATTATTCAAGAGGAAGTAATAGTTACCAAAACAAATCCGACTTCACACATTGCTAATTTTAACTATTATTATCTTTGTAAATGATAAAAATTTTCAAAAGTTATCATTTATTTCAAAAGATAATGTCATTTATTTCAAAAGATAATGTCAACATTGTAAGTGATTATTGTTAAATAAAATGTTCACACTGTTTATCAATGTTACTCTAAAGATTATAAGGCAATTCATAAAAGCAAAGAAAACATTAGAAATAAATCATAAGAAATATGAAAATCCTTTATTAAAATTTTCCATGTAGCAACCAACATAGTGAGAGAATCCAAACCTTAAAACAAGGTTCTTATGATTTGGGCCTAATGTTTTGCCCATGGGCAAATTATTTTATCCATTTGTTTATTAAATAAACAAACGGAATCTGGCACCACTGTGACCTCATTTTTCTAGGTACAAATTAAAAAAGATTAAAAAGACCATAATAAACTTTGAAATACAATAGAGGAGAAATCCAAAAAACAACTAAAATTTACAGATGATAGTGTCAAATGGTCTAACAGTATGAAGAAAAGATATAACAAACACACTAGTCTATTTTTATTGTTGTGATTAAACACAAACACCCCCCACACACACACACACACGACCAAAAGCAACTTGGGGGGAAGGGCTTATTTAACTTATGTTGTGATAATTGTCCATGATTGAGGAAGTAAGAATAGAGTCTCAAGTAGGGCAGGACCTAGAAGCAGGAACTGACACGGAATCATGTAAACAGAGTGCCTCCATTTTAGTAAAATTCATGACTGCCTCCACCTGGGGGCACAAACACTCCAGTGATGTAAGCTACTCAGATCAATCATTGTTCAAGAAAAACACACTGACTTAGGGTGTGCTTTATGTTGGAATTTTCTCAGCCCAAATAACACAGGTTGCTTCAATTTCACAAGAATCTAACCAGCACAGTGGTATTCTGGGAGTATCTATGAGGATTAATTAAATTTAATGACAAGGTCCCCTCTATAGTTATGACATTTAAATTCAGTAGGTAAGGAAGATCAATGTATGTAAATATAAGGTTAGTAGATTATTCTAATGTGGAAATACCATCCGAAATAATTTGGATTATTACTATAGGTATCACCGTACCTGGTTTAAAATTCCTGTTACAGAGTTAAAGTGTAAAAAACAGCATGATATTGGGACAAAACTGAACACATATATCAGTGGAATAGACTAGAGGTTTCAAATATAAACTCATGAGGAGACACCTGCTTTATTTTTGACAAACATGCCACAAAAATACATTGGAAGGAAAACAGTATCATTGGGACCTCAAGGTAAAGAATAAGAATTTCAAAACTAATTTAGTATGAATGTTGAAAGATTAACTATATAAAACTTTGAAATGATAAATTGCAAACATAAAACCTTTGTTATATTTCCTTATTTAAAGTTATATAACTATAAAAACATATCTATAAGAAACCAAATGGTTCAGCTACAAAAATGCTGCATATTATAAATGTATGCATTTGAACATGATTCAGACAAGTCGGATATAAAGCATTTTCTTTGTGAAATTGTGCACTTAGGTAAAACAATTTCCCATAATATTTCCTTCAATTGCCTGCTTCCTTAATGTTGTGAAATAGGATTTGTTTAAGACACTGAAGACAGCAAAGTAATACTGAAATGAATCAGTAAAATTTAGTTTAATACAACATGATATTTTTAAAAATTTTCAAACCTAACTGTTCACATCAACATAACCTTGGTTATTCATTTTAGGTAACATAGGTATCTTACTTGTAAAATTAATATAATTATACATGAATATTTAAATATGTATCTTCTTTTTTCATATTCTTTTATTTTTTATTCAAAAAAATTTACATTTCCTCCCCATCTTCCAGTGCCCTCCCTCTTCCCCACTACCCCTCCTCCCTCCTGCTGCTTCCTTAAAAGAAGGCATAGTACAATGCCCTGTGGGAAGTCCAAGGCCCTCCCCCCTCCATCCCAGCCTAGGAAGGTGTGCATCCAAATAGACTAGGTTCCCTAAAAGATAATACATGCAGAAGAGATAAGTCCTAGTGTCATTATTGATGGCTTCTCAGTCTGCCCTTATTGGCAGCCACATTCAGAGAGTCCAGTTTGATCATATGCTCGTTCAGTCCCAGTCCAGCTGGATTTGGTGAGCTCCCATTAGATCAGGCACACTGTCTCAGTCAGCGGACCAGCCACTCAAGGTCCTAACTTCCTTGCTCATCTTCTCCCATCTTCTGCTCTTTGACTGGACCTTGGGAGCTTAGTCCATTGCTCAATGCAAATGTGGGTCTCTGTCTCTATCTCCATCCATTGAACGAAATTTCTATGGTGATGATCAAGATATTCATCAATATGACTATGGGACAAGGCTAGTTCAGGTACCCTCTTCTCTGCTGCCCAAGTACCTATCTGGAGACATGCTCGTGGACACCTGGGATCCCCTCTAGAAACAAGACTCTTGCCAATCCTAAAATGACTCCCTTAATGTAGATCTCTTTTTCCCTTCTCCAATATCCACCTTTCCTCCATCTCCACCCTCCCACTCCCCCAAGCACTGCACAGACCTTCCTTCTCCCTTCTCCTTCCCCCTCTCCCCTTCCCCCACCCCCTACCCCATCCCTAGCCCTGCCCCCATGCTTCCAACTTTTGTCAGGTGATCTTGTTTGCTACCAGTTTCTAGGAGGAACTATATATGTTTTTCTTTGGTTTCACCTCCTATTTGGCTTCTGTAGGCTTGTGAGCTATAAGCTTAGTGTCCTTTGTTTATGGCTAGGGTCCACTAATGAGTGAGTACATACCATAATCATCTTTTTGGGTTTGGATTACCTCACTCAGGATAGTGTTTTCTATTTCCATATATTTGCATGCAATATTCAAGATGTCATTGTTTTTTTACCACTGAGTAGTATTCTAATGTGTATATATTCCACACTTTCTTGATCCATTCTTCCATTGAGGGGCACCTAGGTTGTTTCCAGGTTCTGGCTATTACAAATAATGCTGCTATGAACATAGTTGCACAAGTGCTTTTGTAGTATGATTGGGCTACTCTTGGGTATATTCCCAAGAGTGGTATTGCTGGATCCTGAGGTAGGTTGATTTCCAATTTCCTGAGAAACTGCCACATTGATTTCCAAAGTGGTTGCACAAGTTTGCATTCCCACCAGCAATGGATGAGAGTTCCCGTTACACCACATCCTCTCCAGCATAGGCAATCATTGGTGTTTTAGATTTTAGCCATTCTAAACGGTGTAAGATGGTATCTCAATGTTGTTTTGATTTGCATTTCCCTGATGGCTAAGGAAGTTGAACATGACCTTAAGTATCTTTTGGCTATTTGAACTTCTTCTGTTGAGAATTCTCTGTTCAGATTATTACCCCATTTTTTAATTGGGGAATTTAGACTTTTAATGTCTAGTTTCTTGAGTTCTTTGTATATTTTGGAGATCAGACCTTTGTCTGATGTAGGGTTAGTAAGATCTTCTCCCAGTCAGTAGGATGCCTTTTTGTCTTAATGCCTGTGTCTTTTGCTTTACAGAAGCTTCTCAGTGTCATGAGGTCCCATTTGTTCATTGTTGCTCTTATTGTTTGTGCCACTGGGGTTTTACATAGGAAGTGGTCCCCTGTGCCCATGTATTGCAGGCTACTTCCCACTTTCTCTTCTATCAGGTTCAGTGTGGTCGGATTTATATTGAGGTCTTTAATCCATTTGGACTTGAGTTTTGTGCATGGTGATATATAAGAGTCTAATTTCATTCTCCTACAGGTTGACATCCAGTTATGCCAGCACCATTTGTTAAAAATGCTTTCATTCTTCTATTGTATATTTTTAGACTCTTTGTCAAATATGAGGTGTTCATAGGTTTGTGGAATAATATCCGGATCTTCAATTTCATTCCATTGGTCAACATCTCTGTTTTTATGCCAATACCAAACTATTTTCATTACTGTAGCTGTGTAATAGAGTTTGAAGTCAGGGATGGTAATGCCTCCGGCAATTCCTTTATTGTATAGGATTGTTTTGGCTATCCTGGGCTTTTTGTTTTTCCATATAAAGTTAATTATGGTTCTCTCAAGGTCTATGATGAGTTTTGTTGGGATTTTGATGGGGATTGCATTGAATCTATAGATTGCTTTTGGTAGAATTGCCATTTTTACTATATTGATCCTACCAATCCAGGAGCATGGGAGATCCTTCCATTTTCTGGTATCCTCTTCGATTTCTTTCTTCCAGGTCTTAAAGTTTTTGTCAAATAGATATTTTACTTCCTCGGTCAGTGTTACCCGAAGATACTTTATGCTATTTGTGGCTATCGTGAAAGGTAATGTGTCTCTGATTTCCCTTTCTGCTTCTTTATCTTTTGTGTATAGAAGGGCTACTAATTTTTTTGAGTTGTTCTTGTATTCTTCCACTTCACTGAAGGTATTTATCAGGTGTAGAAGTTCTTTAGTAGAGTTTTTGTGGTCACTTATGTACACTATCATATCATCTGCAAATAATGACATTTTGACTTCTTCCTTTCCAATTTTAATCCCCATGATCTCCTTATTTTGTCTTATACCTATTGCTAGAACTTCAAGCACTATATTAAAGAGATATTGGGAGAGTGGACAGCCTTGACTTGTTCCTGATTTTAGTGGAATTGCTTTGAGTTTCTCTCCATTTAATTTGATGTTAGCTGTCGGCTTGCTATATATTGCTTTTTATAATTTACATATTATCCTTCTTTCCCTAATCTCTCCAAGACCTTTATCATAAAGAGGTTTTTAATTTTGTCAAATGCTTTTTCAGCATCTAATAAAATGATCATATGTTTTTTCTTTCAGTTTATTTATATGATGGATTACATTGATAGATTTTTGTATGTAGAACCAGCCTTGCATCTTTGGGATGAAGCCTACTTGACCATAATGGATGATTTTTTTTTGATATGCTCTTTTATTCAGTTAACCAGGATTTTATTGAGAATTTTTGCGTCAATGTTAATAAGTGAGATTGGTCTGTAATTCTCCGTCTTGGTTGCTTCTTATGTGGTTTTTGTATCAGGGTAATTGTAGCTTCATAAAAAGAGTTTGGCAATGACCCTTCTGTTTCTATTATGTGAAACACATTAAGGAATATAGGTATTAGCTGTTCTTGGAATTTCTGGTAGAATTCTGCATTAAAACCATCTGGTCCTGGGCTTTTTTTTTTTGGTTGGGAGGTTTTTGATGACAGCTTCTATTTCCTCACAAGTTACACATCTATGTAAATTGTTCACCTGGTCTTGATTTAATTTCGGTATATGGTGTTTATCTAAAAACACTGTCCATTTCTTGTACATTTTCCAATTTTGTGGCATACATACTTTTGTAGTAAGACCTAATGATTCTCTGAATTTCCTTAGTTTCTGTTGTTATGTCTCCCTTTTCATTTCTGATCTTGTTAATTTGAGTATTCTCTCTCTGCCTTTTGATTAGTTTGGATAAGGGTTTGTTGATCTTGTTGATTTTCTCAAAGAACCAGCTCTTTGTTTCATTGATTCTTTGGATTGTTTTCTGTGTTGATTTCAGCCCTCAGTTTGATTATTTCCAGTCTTCTACTCCTCCTGGGTGAGTCTGCTTCTTTTTTTTTTTCTAGAGCTTTCAGGTATGCTGTTAAGTCATTAATGTGTGCTTTCTCCTTTTTCTTTATGTGGATACTAAGTGCTATGAATTTTCCTCTTAGCACTGCTTTTATAGTGTCCCATAGTTTAGTGTATGTTGTTTCTTTATTTTTGTTGAATCAAGGAAGACTTTAATTTCTTTCTCTGTTTCTTCCTTGACCCAGGTGTGGTTCAGTAGTTGACTGTTCAGTTTCCATGAGTTTGTAGGCTTTTGGGGAGTGGAATCATTGTTATATTCTAACTTTATTCCATGGTGATCCAATAAGACACAGGTGTTTACTCCAACTTTTTTGCATCTGTGGATATTTGCTTTGTTACAGAGTATGTGATCAATTTTCGAGAAGGTTCCATGAGATGCTGAGAAGAAGGTGTATCCTTTCCTGTTTCGGTGGAGTGTTCTAAAGTTGTCTATTAAGTCCATTTGATTCATTACATCTGTTAGTTCTTGTATTTCTTTAAGTTTCTGTCTGGTTGACCTGTCCATTGGTGAGAGAGGAGTGTTGAAATCTCCTACTATTAGTGTGTGTGGTTTGATGTGTGCTTTGAGTTCTAGTAATGTTTTTTTTACATATGTGGGTGCCTTTATATTAGGGGCATAGATATTCAGGATTGAGACTTCTTCCTGATGAATTTTTCCTGTTATGAGTATGAAGTGTCCATCTCTAGCTCTTCTGATTGATTTTAGTTTGAAGTCCATTTTGTTAGATATTAGTATAGTTACACCTGCTTGTTTCTTAGGGCCATTTGATTGAAAAACCTTTTCCCAAACCTTTACTCTGAGATAATATCTGTCATTGAGTTGTGTTTCTTGTAAACAGCAGAATGTTGGATCCTGTATTTGTATCCATTCTCTTAACCTGTGCCTTTTTATAGGTAAGTTGAGTCCATTGATATTAAGCGATATTAATGACCAGTGGTTGTTAACTCTGCTTATTTTCTTTTTGGTGGTAGGGTTTGTGTGTCTCTCTTCTTTGAGTTGTGGTGGTGGAGGGTTGTTAGATGTCTGGGTTATTATGGGTGTTGTTTGCTTCCTTTAGTTGTGGTTTACCTTCTAGTACTTTCTGTAAGGCTGGGTTTGTGGCTATATATTTCTTAAATTTGTTTTTATCCTGGAATATCTTGTTTTCTCCATTGATGGTGAAAGAAAGCTTTGCTGGGTATAGTAGTCTAGGCTTGTATCAATGGTCTCTTAGTGTCTGCAACACATCTCTCCAAGTCCTTCTGGCTTTCATGGTTTCCAAAGAGAAGTCAGGTGTAATTCTGATAGGTTTACCATTATATGTTACTTGACCTTTTTCCTTTGCAGCTCTTAATATTCTTTCTTTATTCTGTATGTTTTGTGTTTTGATTATTATATGGGGAGGGGATTTTTTTTTTGATCCAGCCTATTTGGTGTTCTGTTTGCTTCTTGAACCTTCATAGGAATATCCTTCTTTAGGTTGGGAAAGTTTTCTTCTAAAATTTTGTTGAATATGTTTTCTAGGCCTTTGAGCTATATTTCTCCTTCTTCTACCCCTATTATTCTTAGGTTTGGTCTTTTCATGGTGTCCCAGATTGCCTGAATGTATTGTGTTATGAATATGTTGGATTTGTTGTTTTCTTCGATCACTGAGTTTATTTTCTCTATCCTATCTTCAACGTCTGATATTCTTTCTTCTATCTCTTTTATTCTGTTGATTATAATTGTCTCTGTGGTTCCTGTTCGTTTATCCAGATTTTCCATATCGTGCCATCTCTCGGTTTGTGTTTTCTTCATTGCCTCCATTTCAGTTTTCAAGTTTTGAACTGTTTTTGTTACCTGTTTGATTGCTTTTTCTTGCTTTTCTAGGGTATCTTTGAGGAATTTATTCATTTCTTCTAACTTTTTGTTAGTTTTCTCATCTCCTTCTTTAAAGGAGTTTTTCGCCTCTTCTTTAATGATCTCTATCACTTTCATAATGTTACGTTTAAAGTCGATTTCTTCTATTTCTTATGAATTAGGTTGCTCAGGTTTTCCTGTTGCATATTCGCTGGACTCTGGTGTTATCATGTTGCTTTTCAGGTTGTTGGAGGAATTCTTGGATTGGCACCTGCCCATCTCTTCCTTCGAATGTGGTCAGGAGAGTTTCGGTGGCTTGGTCCCTCAGCCAACCGCCGGCACGGAATCAGAGCCACTTGCGGTCTGGATCTATCCACCGGCACTGGATCAGGGACCCTTGCTGGCCCAGGACCTTGCAGTCGAAAGGGCAGGCTTGCTAAAAGGAGCCCTCTCTGCTCTGCTCTGTGGAACAAGGAAACCCCTGTAGCCCTGAGTTCACCCTTCCCCCAAAGCCTCAGCCCAGAAGCAGGCTGAGTCCAGGGAAGGTAGGACCCCACAGATGGAAAGGGATGGGGGGGCAAGCTGGAGTGGGATAAGCAGAAAAGCCAGTGGGGGTGGGAGGCCCTGTAAGTGGCCAGTACTTTCCACATAATCAATGATTTAGCCTTAGAATAATAATTAAAAAAAAAAAAAACAGAACAAAGAAGCAAACAATGGAAGTCCCAGCTACTCGGGAGGCTGAGACAGGAGGATCGCTTGAGTCCAGGAGTTCTGGGCTGTAGTCTGCTATGCCAATCTGGTGTCAGCACTAAGTTCGGCATCAATATGGTGACCTCTCAGAGCAAGGGACCACCAGGTTGCTGAAGGAGGGGTAAACCGGCCCAGGTTGCAAAAAGAATATGTAACAGTGACTTATATATCTCCCCGACTGACTGAAAACCATTGCATAAAAGCATTTGGCCAGGCATGCTGTGTGTATGCCATGTGTTTCTAGAAAGTATCTTAAAGGAGCACACATAAAGGTTGGCTGTCGTGACTCCCCATCTTCTGCTTATAGCTGGTGAAAATAAATTATCTTGTTCTATCACTGTTAGCCCTTTCTTTTTCCTAACTGCTTCTTTCTTTTAATCAATGCGTTAATCCTACTGCTCCTAGATCCCCCCCCCACCCCAGTATTTACTCATAGCTGGGGAATGGTACTTTTAACAGTCAACTTGACAGAAGTTAGAATTACATGGAGATGTTTGTGTTGGGGGCAATATTGCTGATTATTTTCATTGCAGTGAGGAGACAGACCCACTGTGGGCGGTACCATACTTCAGAAAAGAGATCCTGGACTGTATTAAATACCATTAAATATATAATGATAGCTTAAGGACAATATTAGTGAATCTATTATTCTCTTATTCTTAGTATTTTTAAAATATGGCCAACTGTTCAAACTTCTACTGCCTTGAATTCTTATTATGATAGAGTATAAAATGGAATATGAAATAAAATAAAGTCTATTCCTCTCATGTTGTTTTTTCAAAATATTCAATAATATCAATGGGAAAAAACACAGAAGACTGTAGATAGAGTCCTCCCTAAATAAGACAAAGTGAAGTACCTTGGGTTCTTGTCTAGCCAAGAACTTAAATTCTTTAAGAGAGCAAAGAATATACTGACTTTATTTCAGTATTTATTTGTTTTAAAATTTATATTGATCTGATTTTTTTCCCTTTTGAGTCTACTCTTACATCTCTGAACTTTACATTGTTTTAGAAAAAATATATTTGTCATTTTAGTTTTGTATTACATCATTTAAAATAACATTCTTTCATTTTTTATTTTTGTCTTAAATAATTTTTCTGTCCCAAGGAGATCCTGCAGGTATTGTTTCACAGGACCAGTCCTTTTATGAGTTTCAGCAGGTCCTAGGTGGGATAGATGCTTGTGTGGGACAACCCCAGGCCCAGATATGGACCTGGGTGGTAGCTAAGCAGGTCAGTCAAGGTCACTGTGTTCACTGTATTCCCTTAAGTTCAGTTCTTACTTACAATGGTGAGGAGTTGGGCAATAGGACCATCTCTCCTGAGTTGGGGGATGGGGTACTCTCCCAAGAGGGTCAGGGCCAGCTCCCTTGCTGCAGTGTCCAGTGAGAGGCAGGTCAGCTATCCCAGGGCCAGAAAGGAAGATTCCAAGCTCAGTATGGCCTCTGATTTCATCACCCATGATTTCTATGACCTCCTAAAATGACAGGGGCTATAGCCATCAACACAGAAATCCAGCTGCAGCAGGACCACAGACAGAGACATGGCCTCTGGCAGCAGCAATGCATTTTCTTGATTCTTAAAAAAATTATTCTTCCCTTTGTTCCAACAAATTGACATCAGGACATTTGTGTGCTATACTTTTATAGATAAAGTCCTTCTGAATTTCATCGCAATGAAAATAAGCCTGTAATAGTAGGGTTGACATTTGATTGTACATGAGAACTTTTATATTTGTTTCTCTCCATGCTATCTCCCCCCTTCCTAGATGTACTGCAATGTATTTTTTATACTTCAGCTATCCCCACAATCAGTTTTAGAACATTTAATCATATCAGAAAATAATAAGACAAACTAATTAGCTGTCACTTCCCTTTCCTTCCAACTGTCCCAGTCATAACAGTTGCTAATTTATTCCCGCCTCTATCTGCCAATTATCATCATTTTATGTAAATTATCATACAGTATGTGACATTCCAAATGTACGTCTTTCAGTGACCATGTTATAAAGTTACAGCATAGTGTAATATCCATTATTACAGTATTTCTATATTGTTTTAAGAATATGTTGTCATGTGTGCACATTGTGATATTATCCAATGGATTAGTATTATTCCATAGTTTCAAATTCTAGGGTTCATGAACAATACTACAATGAAGACAACTTGGAAAATTGATTGTGCAAATGATTATAATGGCATAAGATTATATGTCTAGGACATGAATTTCTAGACCATACCATCACAAATACGCTAATTATTTCAGGAACTGTCAAAATCTTCCAAAGTTACAGTGACATTCCACTCTTCTACTAAAAGCACATTCAAGCCCAAATTTCATATGCCTCATCTCTCTTTACATGGTCTGATATTCATTGTAAATAACATAGCATGTAAAAGAGCATTTTATGGATATTATTACATTTTACTTATGAATGATTACATTTCACATCATTTTTTATAAAATGGATACAGATTTGTAAGTAAATATCTGATTAATTATAGATATTGTATAATTGGAAAATGTGTCCTTGTACATATTGGCTTATAGAAGAACATTAAATGGTTATTTATTTATTCTTATGTTATTGCTTGCAAAATTTTCGATTTTGATCAATCACATTACATAAGTTTTAGGTTGCTCACTCTTTTGAAGTATGTCTATGAAAAATTACTGAATCTTATATGACAGAGATTCACATTTATTTGAAAGAATTGAAAACAATTTTGCTCACACATTTCCAACTATGACAAACAGTATTTTTCTGAATGGCATGACTCTAAGGTCCATGTTAACTTGAAGTATGTACATCTGTTTGCTCTATACAAGTTATTAAAGAAACTATTCTTTCATTGGGTTATATTTGCATCCTTCTAAAGGTCTAACTGGATATTTATATTAATATATATTAATATTATATTTGTATATATAATATTGTTTTCTATTCTGAAAATTTTATTACTTGGTCTTTATTCTTATGTCAAAATATATGACAGGTCTTCATTGCACTTGGTAAGAGGAAGTGTGAATTCTCCAGTGTTTTAGTCTTCAAAACTTTAGCATATCAATTAAGAAGTTCCATATGACTTTAAGAGAGATTTGTAAATTTCTTCAAAATAACAGACTGAGTGTGAGTTTGATGAGGCTTCTGTTGAATCTGCATATACTGTACATGATTTTTTTTCCTAAAGTGTCAACTTTCTTGTTCCTTGAATACAGAAAGTTTTTTCATTATCTCCAAATTTATATCTTTTTATTAACTCCATAATATTTAAAATTTGAGTATATAAATATTGCACAGATTTTATGAAATGCACTTCTAAGATTTCAGTTCTTTTCATATTATTGAAACAGACCTTGTTAACTAATTTTTTATTGATAATTCATAAAAATGCAATTTATTTAACTTTGGTACTCATATGTTGCCAAATTAGTCATAATATTTTTCAAAGAATAGCTTAGAATGTCTCATAAATCCTATAACATCTGGAAATAGAAGGTTTTTCCTTTTTTTATGATCTAGATTATATTTTGAAGCTGCTCTAGGGTATGTAATGCATCTTGCTTTTATCAGAATCCATCCCAGAACCACAGTAGCAAATCCAGTGAGATAGAGATATGCTACTTCATTATAACATTTTTATTTTTCTCTCTTTTTTTTCTGTCACACCAACTGTTTATATGTTTCAATCTCAGGAAAAAAATCATGTAATGTAGCTCTATAGCTGCTGATGACACTGATATAAAAAAGACACAATAGTTAATAATGATGACCTTCTTACACTTCCATTCTGCTTTATAACATTGCTTCTTAAGGATTTAGTTTACTCTTAGTAGTTTTCTTAAACCAGGACATTTTTATCTCTTATTTACCTCTTTTGTCACACATGATTCTACTTGTTAGGTGTTGGCTTTTTCTTCCTATTTTGCTTGTTAATATGCTTTTAACAGAAACTTTTCTTGCTTACTAATAAAACCCACATTGCTTTGATGCCAATGTGTCTACACTATATTCCAGATAAATGCCATTCCCTTGAACAGAATACAGAAACAATCAATCCTTACAAATTGTCTGTTCCCAGGCACAACACTCCCTCCACTGCTGAGTTGTGGGCAGATGGTCTGTCCCTTGGAATGTATACCAAAAGCAACAATGGAACATGTCCTTTCTCTTATCATGAGGGAGAATGGAACTCTCTGTCTGTAAACTGCATACTTGTCCCAGAAATGTCCAGAGTAGAGTAGAATAAAGAAGACCTGGCATAATTTATGAAACCTCAAATATTTCTATAACAAACAGGGAATCATTGGGTATGGTGGAAAAATCATGTTATTATTTCTTTCCTGGATAGAAATTCTAATAACAACTGAGTACCCATGTTCAAAAGCCTACAGTACAGTTACCATCTTACTGAGCAGGTAAGTGTCTAGGATAAGCCTCACACATCACAGTTAAGACTCATTTATTCTCAAGATGTATTTGTTTCTTCTGCCAGGAGTATCTTTGTACATTGTCCTCCAGATAATTTGCAGTCATTTTGTAAGCTCCTTTTTAGAACAGTCATGTTTATGGAACCTAGCAATATGGATAATATTATATTTTCAAAAGATATACACTTGATGAATGAATGAGGACAAAAGTCTTCTAGTCCGAACACATTTCCTTTACCCCTGAGACAACAGATACACATTTTTAAAAGAACAATATCTGAAAAAAACTCCTATGTCATAAAAAGGGATGAACCATTGTTTGATAGCATGGAGGTTTATTTATGAAGAGGGTATTGGAAGGGTAGGAGGGAGGGAGAGATACAGATAAAGACAGAGAGACAAGAAGAAAGGAGACAAGAGATAGGGAGAGAGACTTGCCTCTTCAGATAAATGACGGGGTGGGGAGAGAGGGGGAGACAGAGAGTAGGGAAAGAGAGAGAGTCAAGAGAGAGAGAGAGAGAGAGAGAGAGAGAGAGAGAGAGAGAGAGGAAGAAGGAGGAGGAGGCAAAGATGAGCTTGCCTCAGCAGGATGAGTGATTGGGAGTGGGCAGAGCTTGTCTCTTAAAGGGACAGGCCACTGTCTGTGTTCATCTTGCCAAGTAACAAGGAAGGCCTGCATGATACCATTATTAGACAGAGGTGAACAATTGCAGAACACCTCTGTCTAACAGCTGAGTCCAAGGATCAGTATCTAAGATTGCCTTGTCCTGTGTCCTTCACAGATATACAATGACATGCACATACATACCATCACACACACCTGTGAACACATACATACAAGCATCATCACATTAACACCCACCAACCAAATAATTGTGTTCAAATGATATTTCTTCAGATTTACACCTGAAGAAATTAAGGTTGAAAAAGTGACTTCAAATTTCAAATATAAGTAAATACCACAGACAAAGAAAATTCTTCATTGCTGGAAACATTTCTTTCAAATAAGGAACCTTCCCACTTTCATTTCAGTTATTAATAAAGAAACCTGTGTTTCACTGTTTCATGCTAATTCATTTGAAGTGATCTGTTTACAGAATTAAATTAGGAAACAGTTTTCTAAATTTGGTAGATCATTTTTAAGATATTAAGTAACACCCAGTTATAAGTTCTATGGCCAAATGCACAATAATTTATGCTGCTGACTATGATTCAGTCTACAACCTTATGCCAGGAAAAAGGTCAGATGTTTGTGAAATACTGCACTTGTCACATAAGGGAGGACTCATTATCCTTTGTAATCATTGCATGGCAGCAAGATTTAGTCATATAAAATGTAAGCCAAGAAGATGATTTATACTAAGAAAGGGACATAGCTGATCAAAGGGGAAAGCCATTGATTGACATTTTGGTGAAGAACTAAGCATAAGGGAATGGCTGAGATTTTTAGATTTCAGACACCTCACAGAACAGAAAATGCCACAAACACACGTTTGGAATATGAGACAGATGTATTTTCAATTGTTTTGTGGTGACCAAGTTGTGAAATTTAGATGCTCAGGAGTGAAAACTCTTTTAGAACCTCAAATTTCTGGGAGAGAGTAACAATTAGGGTTGATTGACAAACAAAGCAAAGGTATTGAGACAAGGGGCTAAGGGATGAGTGATAGACAGGAATGTGTAGTAAACTCTGAAAGAAGATGGACTGAAGTCACCAAGGGTGACTGGAAGAAAGGGTGGGATGAAGAGAGTAAGAAGTTGAGTGACAAAGAAAGGAGGATTGACTAAATGTCATAGAAAGCAAGTATGCTTCTAGACCAAGGACAAAATAATTCTGCAATGAAACCTATTGATAGTAGTCTTCTGATGTTGGTTACAGAAGTGATCCAATGGAAAGTATAGAGATTATTGATCAGACATTGCCATTTCAGTCCTTCGTCATGAACTTGGGAATGAAGATTTCAAATGAGAAAACATAAATAAGAGGATCAAATGGAGACTAACTATACCATAAAATGCCTAATTCCACATCCAAGAGCTGAAATAGAATAAAATCAACCAGCAACACTTTCAGAAAGACAATCCTGATATAATACTGGAAAATAAAGGAAGGAATTGAACACTACAATGTTCCTCCATGATTGAACAGCTGAAGGGATGCAAATCAACCACCACATGTTATTTTGTCTCTTCTTTAAAATTTCAGATTAATTTCTACATCAGTTCTTCCTACTACACAGTTTGTCATGATGTTAGCTCATTTTCCTCTCCTCTCCATCATCCCATCTCATATTCACTGCCAAAAATCTAACATGAGAAAAAAAACATAATTTTTGAAAGAAAGGTAAATTTTCTTTCCTAAAATTACAAAAAGCTATGATTATCCAGCTTTATTTTTATCTTGTACAAATAGACCACATCACACAGTGGACATGCTTTTCTTACAGAAGTGTGGCATTCATTTTTTTTCTTCAGATTATGACTACTTTTAGTCACCTCTAGAACTTGGCTCCTTACCAGTTTATCTATTTTATGTGATTAGAATCTCAAATGGCGGAGAAACACTTAAAAAAATGTTCAACATCCTTAGTCATTAGGAAAATGAGAATCAAAACTACTTTGACATTCTATGTCACCCATGTCAGAATGGCTAAGATTAATAACACAAGTGACAGTTCATGCAGGTGAGGATGTTGAGCAAGGGAAACATGTCCCCATTGTTGTGGGAGTGCTAACTTGCACAGCCACTATGGTAATTGATATGGCAGTTTCTCAGTAAATTTGGAAGTGATTTACCTAAAGACCCAGCTGTACCACTTTTGGGAATATACCCAAAGGTTTCATTTCTGGGAGGTCTGCCATTTTCTGAATATGAAACAGAGTAGCAGTGGATCGAAGGGATCTAAGAAGTGGGGGAAGAGCTAGGTAGAATAGTTAGGCAGGTTGGAGTGAGGAAACTAAGTTTGGGAAACATTATATAAGAAAAAAACCTGTTTATAATAAACATAGACAGTTGGAACACCCTTGTTAGTAATTAGAACAGATCAAGTGACAGGAAAGAATGGTGAGTAATCTGTGAGAGAAAGGGTGCAGTCAGTGAGCCAAGTCAATCATACAGCAGGACATTTGCAAGGAGATCCTTCCTCACAAAGCAAAGGGATAAGGAAAGCAAAACAAAACAAAAAAACAAACAAACAATCCAAAAAAACAAAACAAAACAAAAGACTAAAGAGGGTTTGAATTTTGATGACTTGCACTGCATTACAGTACAGTAATGCCGCAGCTCGGGACAGGTGGTGTTTCTGCCACTACAGCCACCAGGGATCAGCAGCCTTTTATTTAATCCATTTCACTTACACTTGTCATGTCTTCTCTCTGTGTATAAGCAAGTTATTTAGAGTCTTAATTTCCAAAGTCTTATCTCAAGGATGAAATCATACTACAACAGGTGTATGCCTTACACAATATGACGCATGTTGAGGTAGCTTGTATATAAACATATAAACCAGATTTTTTAGCCTTACCACAATAAGTAGAATTATTACATGAAAATCTTTCTCAGGGAAACGTTAGCAATTATCTGACAAATTCATGAAATATGATGTAGTAGACAGGACTTCCAGAACAAGGATCAAATGGGTCTTGTCACCTCATGAGTATTAATTTATGTTCAAAGACTCCTGCATGCAAACAGAAACTATCAGCAGACTAACTAACTTAATGATGTTGTACACATCTTGATACAAGTATATTGCTTTTATTTTTTTGATCTGCTCTTCTGGTAGAAAACCATGTGGTTGATATTTATTTTATTGCAAAGTATCTATAGCAAAGAATTAAGTGTTCATGAATTATGGTCATTTAGTCTTTCAAATAACTCCAGTAAGTTACACTGAAAAAATAATGTATATAAAATAGACAAAGAATATTTGCTATTTTACTATAAATTATTTGTTGATTTGGCCATTAAAAGAACTATTCAAAAATCTTTCAATAACCTAGGCTGGAATGTGCTATTACCACACTCTGGATATATTCATATTGAAAATGCATTCAATGAACAAATGAGAATTCCAACTAATAAGTCCCTCTCCAATTTCTTCTAGGACCTCACCAACATGTGTAAACCATATGTGTTCTTTTTTCTTCATATTATCGATTAGTCTTGCTCATGTCTGTGCCAATGGCTCCTGCATTAGAGGATGGGCTAGTGGCATCCTTCATGCTGTTTGCTCACTGTTTTATGTACCAATGAGATCCAAATCTTTTTATTGTTTGTTTGTTTCTTTGTTTTTTGTTTTTTAACATAGGGTTTCTCTGGGTAGCTTTGAAGCCTGTCCTGGAAGTCGCTGAGTAGACCTGGTTCTCCCTGAGAAGCCTGTCCTGGAACTCGCTGTATAGACCAGGTTCTCCTTGAACTCACAGACATCCAACAGCCTCTGTTTCCAGAGTGCTGGTGTTAAAGGCATGTAACATCACTGCCTGGTGATACCCAAATCTTATTTTCTCCAAGTAAACTGTATTAAAACTGCTCTCAGAATTTTCAAGTGTCATCTTTCAATAAGTAGGATTTTAAATAACCTGTGCTAACCTGTCAGCTAAATGATGATAGGAACATGCTTGGTCCTGAAGGGTCAGAATGAGAAATGAAGAAGATAGGCAGATAAAGTCCCTTTTGTAGGAACAAGGCTCATATATGGAAACGAGTAATAATATGACAGCTGTAAATTATTGTCAACATGGCAAATGCAACTAGATGATAATATTTCTGATCAAAAACAATTAAAATGAACATAAATGAAAATACTAAAGCTTTAAAGTGTGTCTTCACCATTAAATAATCACCAAATCATGAATTATCTTGGTATTTCTGAAGGTAAATGTATGTGGGGAGGGAAATATGATTATTAATGAATATTTATAGAGCTGTTATATGTATTTTAGTTTAGAAAGATTTATTCTCCAAGGTTTTAAATGTCTCAAAATATAAGCTATATGATGTTCTCCTATATGTCTTTATATATACAAATGACATATTAGCTAGCACTATGAATATCCTTATGGTATATTAAATGATGTATTTTAATTAAACTTCAAGAGCAACCAGTTATTCCATTTTCTCAAAGTATAATTCATGCCTGGGAAAATAAATCTCAACCGTGTAAACGGAGTTTTCATCTGTTCAGGATATTTTCTTATCTACTGTATTTCTATCTTGTAGAAAATAGATAATAGGTCTATTAAAATGCACAGAAGTGAGCCAAAACATCATGCATGTAATTAATCTACAAAGTATAAGCCAAAAATTTTTTAGGATTTTTTTACTTAATAAAGGGAAAAGGAGAAGCATGCCATTGAGTTCTTTGAGTGGAAAATTCATCTCAGCCTAATGCCAAAAATGTCAGGTTATCACAGTATAGCACAGCTTGTATTTTTCATGGTCATCAAACTAAAATTCTTTATAAATTATCTAAATGCATTCCTCTGCCAACAGCCATCCCTTCTATCTCCTACTGACTGAATTTAAATGGCTTACACTTAACTCACCCAGACCATGGACAAGTCAAGAAAACCTTTCAGCTGGATCAGATGAAAAGAAGACAGGGAAAAGGGATACACTATAACTCAAAGTAGAGAAACATACATGCCTATTATGTCTTCAAGCCTGAAGATTTTTTTTTTCTACAAAGTACAGTTCAGGTTAAGATTTTTCTCAGTAAAAACTAAATTATTGTTGAGGCAGTGATAAGGTAAAGCACAGATTATTATAGGTAAATTATTAGTATAGCTAAATCAAAATGAAACACATATTTTCTGATAACAAAGAAGAAACAGAGCGTAATTTCTAAAGTATACACTTTCAATTTGTTGTTCAATGATGAAAAATAATAATACAAAAGAAGGTGCCATTCCTCTAACAGTAGCCATATATGCCTTGTTTCTAATGTTCTATCTGAACAACTAAAATAGTTCTAAATACATTAAAATTTATAGTTTCCAATATTCCTGTGATTTGAACCTTTAAAATACATTGAAATAAAGAATGTATAGTCCCACAAGACCTAAGCAAGATCAAGGTAGATAAATCCTATGGTGGAGGCAGAACTGGCCAGAAAGTCCCACCCCTAGAAGAGAAACTATTGGCCACTGACTGCTACTGGGGGACGGAAAGTCCATGTTCTTAATGGATATGACCCATGAGAGGCCATCCATGTTCCAACAGATGACCTGAACCCAGGCACATACAAACAGTGCTAAATGGACTCAACGTATAAAGAGTGTGAAGTTGTGATAGGAATATAATGGAGTAGGTAGGCAAAGAATTGTATAGAAGGGGTTAAGTGGTTCATTCAATCAAAACACAGTAAATGTATTATGGAATTATTAAATATTAAGAAGAAAAATAAACCAATGAAAAGAATTTTTAAAAATCTGTTACTTAGAAATAAATACACTTAGATATTACTTTTGTCCATTTGTTTTTGCATTTAAGGCACTCTAGACTTGAATGACTACATATACATAAGCTTATATATCATTGTTTATTGAAACATATTTACTGTACAGAAGACAGCAATACATACAGTTATGAAACATATAATACATGTCAAAAGAGAGTCACTATGTGACATTTACCTCATATGAACCTGTCGAAGCTGATCAATTCCTATCAGTGACATTTACCCACTGCACTGCTGTGGCATGGTGTATTACTCAGGATTACTAGTAAAACTTCTATAAACAAATTTATTGCATGTCATTTATGTACAGCTAAAATATATATGTTTTTGTTGTTTTTAAAACCATGTATAAAATCCTATGTCACTATTAAACCCAGTCTCAAGGATCACAAATAAAATTTTTCAATGAAAATAATCAATGGCATAAAAATAACCACAAAGAATTCCAGAAGTATAAGATAGCATAGAAAAATCCAGAAATGTTATACCTTTAATAATTAAATAATGATAATGAAAAGCTAAAAATGTAAAAAAAAAAGAATCTTGTGAAAACTGTTAAGCTGACTAGGAAAAAAAGACAAAAATTAAAAATCCAAATTGAAGCTATAAATACTAAAAAATTAAGCGAAATACACACAAAAAATAGTGACATCTTATTAGAGGTAAAGCACATTTGAAACCTAACTTTGGAATAAACAAAATAAATACTTTTTCCATATTGCAGCTTAAAAGGTAACATAATTTTATTAGCCACTTTTAATTTGTAGAAACAAAATGCTGTTCAGAAATAACAAAGGGAAAGGGGCCTGTTTTGTCGGTGTTATTTGGTTTCAGTCTTTCATGACCTTGAATTCTCACAGCATTTATGGTGGTGGGAACACATGTGCAGTTTCCTCGCCATCCAGAACCTGAAGCAAAATGTGTTACTGAAAACAAGTACAGGTATGACATCAAAAGCACCGTGTTAGAGACCAATGTCTACAAGTGAGGGCCCCACCTGCTAAAGGTTCCAGACCTTCTTCGCACAGTCTCACCAGCTAGAAAACAATCAAAACACAAAGTTCATAGAGGAAAGCTAAAATATAGCCAACGTAAACAGAGATTTAATTAAGAACTTAAAAATTGTGCTAACGAAACCTGTAAAGTGAGGTGATAAAATTAACCTATGAACACAGCAAAAGATTTTGACCACAAATTCCACAGCTGACAAAAGGCAGCAATCCACACAAGCTTAGGGAAAAATAATAAGGGACTGTTTGATTAAAATATAATATACAAAATTCTCAAAGAGCTAATAAAACAATTTTATAAAAAGAGGAGCTATGCAGAACAGGTGGAAATTATGAGGACACACTAATAATTTGAATGATGACAAAGGAGTAAATGGCTCAGGAAATGTAAGCTGAGAAAGTAACTGAGTTAAAGAATATATTTATCTGAATGGACCCTTCACAACATACCTTTCGTATTTGTTAAACATGACATGTAAAATGTAGACAACACAAAGGTGAGAAGCAAAAGAAACATAGACAGAATTGTCCCTACTACCCCAAAGCTTTCATTGGCCTATTGTTTAGATCAACATGTGAATGATATGTGCATTAATGATATGAGTTTAAAAAGACTAACTTCACAAAAATACACCAAGAACATTTACTGCTTTTGCAGATGACTGACTGGACTTTGGTTCCTAGTGCGTTTGTTGAGTAGCTCACAACCTTCTGTAACTCCAGCTCCATGGAATATAACACTCTCTTTTGGACTCTGCAGGCAATTATACTTATGTGCTCACAAGCATACACAAACACACATGCATGTACATGATTTAGAATCAAGTGATATTTTAAAAGCATTAGGAATGTACATGGTGTAAGATAAAGTATATACAATATGTTGTCCAGACCGATAGCCAGCTACCCTGTCATTCATTGCTGAAGATCTGTCCCTAGGGCATGTACACTGAAAAGTCTAGCCAAAGAAGAATAAGAAATCTGTAATTAAAGTACGTAACATGAATTGGGACAGGCATGTCCTTACCAAGGTCGAGTTAATGACTGAGTAAATTGTTTTGTTCTGATTAATATAAATTTCATAAACAACAAAGAAAATTATAAATATCACAAAAAGAGAAATTTTATCTTTGACTGTACTGCACAATTTTCTTTTATTTCATAGTGATAAACGAAAGAGCAATAAAACTGAAAATTGTACATTTTGATCACTAAAAATGAAAAAAATCCTTAATATATGAAAGTAAAATATAAAACAGAAAATATTTTATATATAATTTAGTGTTGTGTGTACAATTTATATGAGATTTTATAATGTATGAATTTATACTGATAATTAGAAACCTGGAAATAAATGTTGAATACAAAAATTTGGAGGAACAGAGATAAATGTAGACAGGATACAAGTGACCCCATACCACAAGAGACCAATTTTAAAAAATCAGATATAATGAAGAGAATATATGACTTACTAGAACTTCCCTAAAGGTACATATGAAAATACCAGGGTGATGTTAATGTCCCATGTAGGACTGAACATTCTAAAATGTCTTTTTCACTCTGCCTTGCCAGTTACCAGTCTGTGTGTTAATGTCACCTAGAAATAACCAACAAATGAAAGAAAGAAAGATAAGAGAGCCTTTTTGGAGGAATCTAAAAATGAACAGAAAAATGCAATTTATCATAAAAATTATATGACACCAAGCAATGCTAAACAATTTTTACTCATAATGAGGGACAAAATTTAATTACTTTCACTAAAAATTTGATCTGAAGCATAGATAACAAAGGCCACGCAAATACATACATTTCTAAGTAAGAATTCACTTTGACTTGTGGCTGAAAGCTGAGGAGTTTTTTTAACTTTAAAAATATTGGATTAATAAAGTCTTTCAAATATTAAGAGCAAATCTGGACAAAGACGCTTTTACTAAAACATGCATTAATAAAAAATAAGTGCCATATAGTCTGCTCAAGTGTATATGCAAAGTGAACTTTTTATTAACAAAAATGCATATAATGAAGATAGAAAATGGCTGCCATTAAAACATCTTTGTGACTCACCATTCATTAGGTATTTGTGGCTTTTCAAGTGCACACAGACCCACAGATTTCAGGTCTATTAAAGAGTTGCACTCAATATTGTCCAGTTTATAATATGTGATATTGATAGTAAATGGTAAACTATCCTATATGTATATGCTATACTATTTTATGACTTTCTACAATTAAAATACTACAAATGAGTGCTGTGTAATAGTGCATTGTGCTTTGCTTGCAGATTTCTGAGACACACAATATCCACTTTCTCTTATTTCTCTCATGTTATTTTGTTCTTGATTGAAATTGCATCTCGGGTTGGTTTGAGAAATAGAGTCATGAGAACAATGCCCACATATATATGTATATATGATGCTCAATATATACTGATAAATAGGAGATATGGTGATACATTATATACATGTACATCTACCATAGTGCATATTTATGTGTATGTAGAAGTGAACTAAAATACATAGGAATAAGATAAATAGTTTATTTGAAAAATGTATTAACTAAGAGCAGTGTGAAAGAGGGTAAGCTGGGGTGGTTTCAGGAATATTCATTTCTCATAATCACATTTATTCATAGCAAGGTAATAAGAACAGTTATGTCATAAAATGAAAAGACCTCTAGGTCTTTTCACAATGAAAAGTTTCAGGAGGAAAGAGACATAGCAAACTACAGATAGTTCTGTTTCTTTGTGGGTCATAAAAGTAAAGTAACCTACAGGTGCAATTTTAAGAAGTCACATACTATGTTTAAATGTTTGCCCATGTCATATACAAAATCTATATTTATGTATACATTGCCAACAAGTAATAAATTTTAAGATAGCATTTGATTAGTATAATAGAAATGATTCTTTTAATATTTACTGCCATGATAGCTAAACTGTCAACCTGCGAAAGTTCTTATTAAAAAAAAACTTTTTTAAATGTTTGAGTGCTTACAAATAATTATTTATATGGAGCGGTGGTATACCAAATGAAATACATGACTCAAAAATTACTGCTTCAGAGGGATTATTTCTCAGAAACAAGAGAGCACATTTTCATCTGATTATTTAGCTATGAATGGGAGGTAACAATCAGTCATGTTTGTTCAAAACATTATTTTTTATTGAAAAACTGTATCAACATTTTGGAAATAAATGAGTTAATAAACACATACCAATGTGAAAAAGTGAAGTTATCCTTAATAGGGAAAATAACAAATGATCATGATTTTGGAATTCTTAGTCTTTATAACTTTAAGAGTAAAAGATCATTGGTGGGCATGAGAACATGACCCACAAAATCCACCAAGAATGGATCCTAGAGATTCATAGGCACTGCAGTGGCAATCACAGACCTGGCATGCATCTGACTTAGGACTTGTTTTAAGTTATAGTTGTGTAGTTTGGTGTTCTTTTGGGACCTCAAACCATGGGAGTCAAGGTTGGGGTATCGCTAACTCTTTTGCCTACACTTGTGACCCTTACTGGGAGGCCTCATCCAACCTTGATATGAGGGTTTGTGCCTGGTCTCATTGCAATTTGTCATGCCATGTTCAGTTAATATACCTGGGAGGCCTATTCTTTCTTTTGAAGGGAAATAGAGAAGGAGATCTAGGGGAGTGGGTAGTTGCAGGAGGTGGGTCTAGGAGTGGAGGTAGTGGAAACTGCATTCAGGTTGTATTGTTTGGAAAAAAGAAATTAAAATGATAAAAAATAAGTAGAGAAAGACTGAGGGAGGGAAAAAGGAAGGAAGGAAGGAAGGAAGGAAGGAAGGAAGGAAGGAAGGAAGGAAGGAAGAAAAAAAGGAAGGAAGGAAAAATAAATGTGGTGTGTCTTGTCCAAGCCCTGTATTTTGTCATGGTAAGCTAAACTGGAATTGCAGGGTGTTTATGGGTTTGAATGCTTGCATGGGTGCATGTGGTGTGCATGTGGTGTGTGTGTGTGTGTGTGTGTGTGTGTGTGTTTTTCCTGTTCTCTTTGCATTGATATGATGCTGACTCCTTGGCTAATCTGGAAGACCATGAACAACTATCACAGTAATAAAACGATTTGCGTTGATGATGGAATTGTCAGTCATTACAGAAAAAATTGCAAATGGCATGTCTTGGGATACTTGGATATCTGTATGTCAAAAAAATGCGACTGGATTCCTACCTAACAGTATAAACGAATATCTGATGGAGTGGAAATTTAAAAATGGAAGGCAAGACTGCCAAGATCTTCTCACCTATAACAGAAACTTTTAAAAATAAGCAGTGAAAAATGTAAATTGTACTGTTATTTGGTATGTAACAAGAGATAAGTATTAAGATTGACAGCTTCCTGCAGTAGACTACTTGTACATAATTGCTTAGGTATTTTCACCTGGCCACTTGACTTATGCATGGTGGTTACCAGCAATGCATTCTTGTTTTCTTAGTAGCCTCCCTCATTCTAAAATAAATGAAGCATCCAAACCTCAACTAAGGGTAAATCAAGCACAACTGAGAGGTAGCTCCCCCAGAACTGAATGAAATAAATGATCCTAGGAGTGAGGGGGTTCTTTGTAATACAAATATATTTGTTATCCAATGAAGCACCTTACTAAAACAGGGGAAATGGAGGAAGCCATAACATTTATTTTAAATACTTAAAAATTAGTTTTATAGGTCACATCAGTGGAGAGTGCTTCATTAATTACACTATTTTTCAGATAGTGTCTTGAAACGCTAAAAATTGACCCAGTGCCTTATAACTTCATGGAACACTCATTCATTTTCTTAGCCCTGAAGGACATTGTTAAAGTAGATCTTTAGAAACTCAACTACAATCAGATACCCATAGTTCCAAAATACAAATTGGATATAGAAGTACAAAGACATTGAGCCTCTGGCATAAACAAAATCAAGTTATAAGCCCGTCAAATTTGAATTCAATAAAAGCAGATTTGCACATTACAGGAGCCACTCAGCTTTACTGTGTAGGAGACACAGTGGAGAAAATGAGTATTATGTGCTCAGATTTAGAAGTTCATCTCTATTGTTTTTGCAACAAATTAAAAAAAAACCTTTATTTTCCTAAAATTGCGTGAAAATTAAGATTAATTTGTGATTGCATACTGTACAGATGATAAATATAGATATTCATGTTAAAGGTTCAGTGTTCAACTCTTTAGAAGAAAATGCATGATAATGTATAGTATATGAATATTAAATAATAAAATGTGATTTAATCCTACATTATAGTTTAGTGTAACAATTTTTGATACTGAACACATATGCACACATGTTTTAAAAGCCAACACACAGCTTTTTGGTGCAAGCCTCACTGTGGTTCCTGACTACTGACCCCTTGTCTCAAAAGGTAAATTGTAGAAACTGGTCAACAAGACAGGATTAGTTGTTCATTATTTATTTTTCTTCTTTCCAATAGAGATTGAGTCTAGGGCCTTATGTATGTCCAGTAAGCTCTTTGATTCTAATATATGTCCCCAGTCACTTTTCTCATTTATTTTGAGACAGTGTCTCACTAAGTTCTCCAGGTCAGCTTTGAACCCTCTTTCGAATTAAGTAGTTCTTGAATTTGTGATTTCCTGCCTTAGTCTCCTGAATACAGGGTATTTCAAGCTTGATTCACCAGGCATGTCTTAACACAGTTATTTCCTAGAAATCTTTGAAGTATTATAACAACAAGAAAAAGAAAAAGAAAACCATCAACAAAACAAAAGAAAGAAACAAACAAAAAGGTGTTTAAGGCAGACACTCAGAGAACTTCATTCTTTTTTTTCCCATACATTGTTTTGTTTTATTTTTTCCATTCAAAAATATAATTAAAGAAATAAAATTTTTACCTTTCTTCCCCTACTCCCGGTCCCCTCCCACTACCTCCCCACCCCTCCTCCATCCCCCTTCTTCCTTGAAAGAGAACTTCATTCTTGTAAGCAGTTTTGGAAATGCAAGACCAAGATATTCAGATTTAGTGTGAGGTTTTACTCCCCCTTGTTTATCCTGTTGCTATAATTAAAAACACATATAAATTCATTGTATAGATGAAGATAAGAATGAGCACATAAATTCAGTATTTGGAAACACATGCACAATAGCTTAATCAATTTTATGTTAAAATAGTCATAATACACAATATGGCCAAATTCTGACTGTTTTCTGGAGTTCTTTAAATGCTTATCTACAGTTTTGGAACTTTAAGTTCCAAGCTACACTAAGAATATTAATTTCTAAATATTTTTTTCCTTTTTTTAATTTTTCCATTCAAAAATTTACACTTCTTCCCCTCCTCCCGTAATTATTATCAATATCCTTTTCCAAAATGTATAATATACATGTACATATATGGGTTTGAGTGTGTGTGTGCGTGCATGTGTGTGTGTTTGTGTGTGTGTGTGTGTGTGTGTGTGTGAGAGAGAGAGAGAGAGAGAGAGGGAGAGAGAGAGTTTACATTTCCAAAGTTTCGAAATAAAACCATTCTATTTTCCTATTCTTTTTACCTCATCTAATTGCAAGAATGTCTAATTTTAGCAAAACTTGAATAACTTGTCTGAAAAAGGTGAGTAACAGAAAAACATTAAGAAATTTAACAATTCATGTTTGTTTTCAAAGTAAACTCTAGTTTAAATATTGATAAAGTCTGTGTTGAAAATTAACTTCGTTGAAAGAATTATTTATTGAAAATAAGTATAATTCCAATTTGAGACACATGACTACAATCCTCCATGTGCTTGCTCCTTGTCAATACTTTATTTCAGTGACTAAATGAAGCAAAGTTATTGACATCATCATATTTTTAATTAAATCCTTATGCCTAAACAGTTCAACTTCAAAATGAATTTCCCTTTGCTGTAGAAAAATATCCTGAAATTAGAAAGAGAACCCTAAGTTGATTTTTTCTTTTTTATAACTATAAAGACACATTTTGTCATCAATATTTTTGACAGTTGTAGATTGAATTTAGACCCACAAGGTTTTCTGTAGAGTGAGGTTTCCAAAGCTATTGCTTTGTCGGTTTTGCACAGTGTATTACATATGCCTTTTTTTCTCCTCCCTGACTTCTCTTTCATTTCACCCATCTAAAGGCATTCTTCTCACATTAATGTGTTTCTTCTGAGCTCAGGGATTGTCAAAGCAGCCCTCCATGAGTGTGATTTTGCTGCTTTCAAGGCCCATGCTTCCGTGCATTTTAAGCTTAGGGTTTCAGAAACAAAAAACTTCCATTCCGTTGTGTATCAGTCTGTCAGATGCACCTCCCACTATGGTCTCCACATATTTTGTGATATAATCTTCTCTAGATTCCTCTGAATGTATATGGGAAAGTAATAAATTTCTTATGAAATTGTTAATTGTTGCTATCTAGAAAAATACATGCTACCAATTGTCAAGATATCAATAATAATTTATTTTGGTATAAGCTAAGATGGATGATAAAATGGTTAATACACTTATAGTTTGGTGTACTTCTGCTCAGAAAGTGGCAGGCCTCCCATGGATATCACCTAAAAATGGCATATCAAGTTGCAGTAGGACTACGTACCTCCCCTTGTATTAAGGCTAGGCCAAGGAACCCAGTATGAGGAGTAGGTTCCCAAAAGCCAGACAAAACAATAGGAACAGCCCCTCTTTTCACTGTTAATGGTAAGCCAAGTAGATAAAGCTACACAAAACACACACACACACACATATATGGCCCACATCAGTCCTATGCAGGCTTCCTGGTTGTCTGTTCAGTCTCTGTGAGCTCCTATGCGCCCGAGCTTCTCGATTTTGCAAGTTTTCTTGTGATATTATCAACCTTGTATAGTCTTGAGCTCCCTCTCTTCAGCAAAATTCCCCAAGTTCTACCTAATATTTGGCTGTGGGTTTCTGCATCTGCTTCCATCAGTTACTAGATGAAGCCCTTCTGATGACAATTGGAGTAGGCACAAATCTATGAGTACGGCGGAATATCATTAGACATCATCCCATTGACTTTTTTTTCTCCAATCACGTTTGTTTCTATCCTAGGTCTCTGGGCCATCCAGATTCTCTGTTCTTACACTCTATGAAATGCCAAATGTGGGCTCACTCTTGTAATCTGTGTTTCAGATAGATTATCATCTGCGGCATCTTCCACAATCTCTGGACCATCTATAACTAAGCGCATCCCACAAGCAGGATAGAATGTAGGTTGAAGATGATGTAGCTTGATTGGTTTACCATTTTTACCATTCTCTCCACAGAATGTCTTGCATGGTCACAGGAGATGGCCAATTCAGGCTCCATATCATTATGGCTAGGAGTCTTAGCTGGGTTCATCCTTGTAAATGCCAGGGAGTTTTGCTTGTACCAGGTTTCTACCTGATGTTGAAATACAACCCTTTTTCAGTCTTCTCTTTAACTACTCTCCCCTCCATCTACACCGCAACCTAAGACCTCATGTTTCCAATCCAAATTGCACTCAAACCCCAAGAAATATCTTCTATTTCCCCTTCCCAGGGAGAACCAATATCCCCAGGATTCAGGGAGATCCTGCCTTGAGTCCTCATTGCTACCTAGTTTCTCAGGGTCTGTGAGTTACAGCATGGTTATCCTTTATTTTACAGATAATATCCACTTAAAAGAGAGTTCATTCTATTTTTCTCTTTTGGGGACCTGGATTACCTAATCTCACTTTGATGTGAGATTCCCCTCTGTATGCTATGAATATATTTTATTACCATTGGTTATTAAAGAAGCTGTTTCAGCCAATAGCTTAGTAGAATAAAGCAAGATAGGAAATCTGAACAGAGATATAGAGAGAAAGTAGGCTGAGTCAAAGTGACACCATGTAGCTATCAAAGGAGACAGATACCAGAACCTTGCCTGGTAAACCACAGCCTTTTGTCAATGCACAGATTAATAGAAATGGGTTAATTTAAGATATAAGAGTTAGCTAGGAATATGGTGAGTCATAGGTCAAACAATGTTGTAATGAATTTATTTTCTTATATGTTTATTTGTGTCTTGGCAGCAGGGTAACAAACAAGCAGTCTCCACCAACAAAATGGCACAACAATGTGGGCCAGCTACATCCACCTAAAACCTGAGGGAGCTTGGGAAGGAATTCTAGACACACACAAAAAGATGAACTTAAGCATGGCTTCATGGTAGCAGCATTTTCTCAGGTGGGCTCTGTTGGATAGAAACAAGCAGGGGCACAATTCCTTTAAGAGAAGGCTTCCTGACTCAGCGGTAGAGGCAAAAACTATGAAGCTCTTTTAAGAAGGCTTCCTGATGTTTGCTAGTTGCAAGAACAGCTTTGGGTCTTTCAGGAGGTCAAGCACTTGAATGGGGTTTGTGGGTAACTTATTCAAGTAGCTTGATGGCAGCATGGATCAACTGCTTCCCACAGTTGAGGGGGTGATGACAGTTCCTACATGGGAGTCACAGAGATGGGGGCAAAGGTACCTCCACCATATTAAAATGCTGAGAGAGGTGTAGTCAGCATCCAGGGCCACTGTGTCCATGCTGCTTACCAGTTTAAAAGCACTCTTGATCAGAAAATGATTACATATACACAATAGGAGAGCTTCAGGTATTAAAAAATGTGTAAACAAGACACAGTGTGTTTAAAAAATGTGCATAGGCTTTAGAGAGAGAAGAAAAAGAGGATAGATAGTTATCAAAAGAAGTAAATGGATTTAAAAAATAAAATAAAACTCTTTAAAGAGGAAGAGTATAGAGAGTCATAGATTGAAGAGTTAAAAATAGAAAAGACATGTAAAGATGGAATAAACACAGAGAGTCTGGATTAAGTATATTATTGTGCTTTCTTTGATTTTTTGACTATGAATGAGCTAAGTACAGAGAGACATTTCATTGTATGGGCTCCTAAGTTCAACCAAAATTTATATTTTAAAGATACCTTGACTTCAAAATTTGAGTTTAAGGATATGTTGCTTTGGAAAAGAGCTTCTGCTTTTCATTCCACAGAAATTGAAAATCTGTGGATTTCTTACAGGCTAATATGGTTTGATCAAACAAGAAACCCTGAATCAATGGTCCAGATGGACCAACATCTATGACAGCTTCAGAAATACTGGCTGAGATTGACCTACCACACAGGATTCCCCATGAAAGACTTGATTAAAAGCACCGTGAATCAGTAGGAAGTAGTCCAGAGAACAATGTCCCAGGTCCCTAAATGATTGCTACAGAGATGAATACTTGCATTAGTATGGATCTTGGTCTATTAATACAAAGTTAAGATGAATTTTGTACTATGTATATTTCTGATCTTGATTAAGGTATTGAGATTATGCAGCTCGTTTAAAAATGCAATGTACTACAAGATCTCCTGAGTAAATTGGAAGCATGGGGACCTTGGGGGAAGGTTGGGGGGGAGGGGAGAGGCAGGGAGGGGAGGAGAAAAATATAGAGCTCAATAAATATAAAAAGAGTTTATAAAAATAAAATAAAAAATAAAAATGCAATGTATAATTGAGAAATACAAGTTAATAGATAGCCATCTTTAGTAGTCAATCTTGTAGTCATGTTAGGTTTTCTAAAAGTACAGAGATATATTTCAGATGGATAGATATTCTTCAAACCTTTCAAAGACTAAAAGATATGGCATTTAAAATATTTTAATAACTTAGGAGTTTTCATGACAATAAGACACATCTGCTCCTGAAAGCACCAATCTATTTCAAGAGGAAGATGGGCATTAAAGATGCTCCTTATGGAGTTTGTCAGCCATTTAGGCAAGAAACTGCTCTTCCCTGGACTGATAGTATGGCATGCTGTATAAACTGGATATTCAGGACACAAAGAAAAATAACCGTTGTACTTGCCTAAAGGTGTGAGAATTCTTCAGGGTTCCTGATTCACAGAAGAAACTGTCAGACATTCTGCAGGACACAGATGAAAGCAACTGATGAACTTTGCCAGTACAAGGCAAAACAGATTTTCAAATTTCCTGCCTCATGGAAAAGTCTGCTGGATGTTATGAGCCTGTAGGCTGAAGATGGATGTCCAGCTAATGAGACGTCTCTCTCATTTCTAGAACTTTGGAAGTGCTTACAATGCACTTCCTGTTAACTTAGGTAATATTATATCCTCCTGGGTTCTTGGATGCAGTTGAAGAATAGATAGTTATAATTTTAGTTTTCCTTAGTTATAATAAAATTTAAAGTAGATATATGTAATTTTACTATGTTAAAGTTAAAACCTTCCTTTTTATTTAGAAAGACAAGGGGAGATGATGTGGGATTCCCCTCTTTATGCTATGAAAATGTTTTATTACCATTGATTATTGAAGAAGCTGTTTCAGTCAATATCATAGTAGAGTAAAGCCAGGCAGACAATCTGAACAGAGATATAGAAAGTAGGTAGAGTCAAAGAGACACCACGTAGCTGACAAAGGAGACAGATGCCAGAACCTTGCCCGGTAGGCCACAGCCTCATGGCGATACACAGATTAATGGAAATGGATTAATTTGAGATATAACAGCCAACTAGAAATATGCTGAGTCATAGGTCAAACAATATTGTAATTAATATAGTTTCTTTTGTGATTATTCCTGTCTAGGTAGCTGGGAATCAATCAGTCTCTATTTACAACTCTTTCTAATCAATCCATTTGCCACCGAATGTTTTAAAGTCATTGTTGCTGACAATTGAATAATACTTCATTGTGTAAATATACCATATTTTCTTTATGTATTCTTCAGTTGAGGTGTATTTACCTTGTTTCCAGATTCTGGCTATTAAGAATAAACCTGATGTGAAAATAGCTGACAAAGTGCCCTTGTGGTATGATTGAGCATGCTTTGGGTTTGTACTCAAGAGAGGGAGGTCTAGCTGGTCCTCGAGGTAGATTGGTTCCTAGTTTTCTGAGGAAAAAAAAACATATTGATTTTTAAAGAGCTGTGTAAGTTTGCACTCCCACCAACCAAGAGTGGAGGAGTATTCCCCTAGAGCCACATCCTCTTCAGCATTAACTGTCATTTATGTTGTTTATATTAGTCACTCTGAGAGGTGTGAAATAAAACCTCAGGGTCATTTTGATTTTCATTTCCCTGATGGTTAAGGTGGTTGACCATTTATTAAAGCATTTCTTGGTCATTTGAGATGCTTCTGTTGAGAATTCTCTATTTGTATCTGTTCTCTATTTTTAAATGATATTCATTTTTTCTTAATGTCTGGTTCCTTCAATTCTTCACATATTTTGGATATATCAGTTCGCTGTTGAATGTGGGATTGTTGAAATTTTTTCCCACTCTGTAAGCTGTCATTTTGTCCTATTTACAGTTTCCTTTGCTTTGCAGAAGCTTCTGTTTCATGACATCCCATTTATCAATTGTCACATTAGTATAGGTAATGCTGGTGACCTCTTCATGAGTTTGTCTCCTGTGCCAATGCATTGAAGGCTCTTTATCAATTTCTTTTCTTTCTTTTTTGTTTATTATTTATTTTTTGAGACAGAGCTTAACTGTATAATAGTCCTAGCTGTCCTGGAACTAGCTTTTGTAGACCAGGCTGGACTTGAACTCAGAGAGATCTGCCTTCCTCTACCTCCCGCGTGCTGGGATTAAAGTGCAGAGACATAAACAAAAGCAGAAACAAACATTTCACAGACAGAGAATATGAAATCCTGTGAAGAGACCCTGAAAAACATTTTGTCAAATGACAGAATAAGGTTACATAGCCTGCATTTAACAAAGACCAAAATTATTTTGTTTCCTTAGCGTTCAGCTTTATTTAAAGAACACTTTTTTAAAATTACAATTTCATTTATTCTCAAACTTTCTGTTATGACATCTCAAAACACTTCTTCAGGAAGTCATGTGACAGTTCAATTAAGAGAAACATCCAAAACACTAGTGTTCAGCAGGCTTTAAAGAAATTACACCATTAAACAAATAACTGGGAAGACTAAACAGAATTGTTAACAGTGAGATACTGGGAGCCAGCCAGTGTGCAGACAATAAAAGGACAATTACTAGTTCAATAGCCCGTTAAGCAATAAATTTATAGAGAATACAGAAAACAAAACTCCAAAGCATTTCTGTAAGACATTGAAAGCAAGAGGTGAAATGCAGGTAAGCACAGAGATAGAAGGGCTAATTGCTGGAATTGTATTTGAATTATCACTCCCAGGTTTTGATAGTACTGCAGACTATGTGCCAATAACAGTGGGATTGAGATTTATTGAGATATAAAAAGACAGAAAGAATTGCCCATGATAGTAAAATTCCCAAATTAGTAAATGAATTATTAACAGCAATTCACAGGCAGTACTAAATAAAAAGTCATTTTGTCTGTGAAATGCAGACTCTATTTCATGCTTAGATCTTTTGTTTCTTAAACTACTTTTAGAATGTGCTTTTCAGATAAAAACATACATTATGAGAACTCTCATTCTAAAATGAAATTGCAATTGTCTAATAGTTTAGGTTTCACCTGAGTGCCATCCAAAAATTATACTATTTGTATATCTGTTATTATATTTTATCTTTTATTATTTGTTAGAGATGTCTGCTTACAATATTTATGACAGCAGAGAGACAAAATATTTTCTAATGGTAATAAACATAACCCAACTTTGTATCTCATGCTGGGCATTTCTTAGTATGATATTCATTGGTAGAGGAGATTACATTTGAAAATTTAAACAGAAGTGTCATCGTATTGATAAAATAGGTAAGCTTGGTGAGAAAGTGTGGTGAATCCAGAAACTTGCTGGGCTTAGAACTCACTTCATGAAGAAAAAATTGATTTTGAAAATGTGGCAGAATATTATTTTAAAATATTTTCCTTACATTAGCTATTGAACAATAAGGTATTTAGGTATCCAATACTTTCTGAAGACTGTTATAATTTTCTCCATGAATGGCAGAGATTGAAAATTATAGTAAACACAAAGATAAAATTCATGAGCATGAAGTGAATCAAGCTTTAGAAATGAAAGAAGAGTAAAATTAAAATTGGCACCCATGCAGCATCTCAATTATAGCTAAATAAAAAGCATAAAAAAATTGTAAAGGTGCTGTGGAATATTGAGTTATTGAGACAGGGGGCAGAATTTAGGAGAAAGACCAAAGAAATGACATGTTAACATTAAAATATTTCCATCATGATGTTAACAACCTCTTAAAAGTTGTTCAGAGTATAGAGCCATGGGTGAGTGAAAAGGTATTTTAAAACTAAGAAACACACTTAAATCATATAGGAAACACATTGTAGAGATAAGTAAATTAAAATTACTTGAACAGCTATATTTGAACATCTAGTAATAGAAGTTATCCATTTGAAGCAATAAAGAAAAAAATCTACATGTAAAACAAATGCTCTGTTTCCTCTCAACCCCTTATGTGTGGAGGTTCCAGATAAGTTAATTCACCAAGAAAGACTGGAGCACACTGAGGCACTTTGCTTCATTTTGTATATCATAATGCAAAATAAGAACATCAGTTGTTTTTATATTTTGTATACTGTCTTGCCCCTTCCCATGATCAATAATGTGTGGCTATTCTTATTGCTGAGGAAGGAATACTGATTAACGCTGATGACCTGATGTCAGAGAAAAAGCTTCACCTTCAGAAAATGCACTAGCAAGAATAAAGGTAAAATCTCACATGACTGATAGGATGCTCTCTTGAGGCTATGGAGTGTTTCCCATTTATTCCTCAGTACTGTAGGCCCTGCTTGGTTTCTTTAGACTGCTGTGCTATTATATGTCATACTTGCATGCGATGCTAGCAGCCATCTTTCAGATAAGCCAGAAATTCCATGAGTAAGTGACCTGAAGTTCTATATCATTAGATGGTGATTAATTGACTAGTGATGGAGAAAAATACTCTGGTCCAGTCAAAAGTCTATCAAGCTGTGATGTTTAAGTGAGCTCAGTGTTAACTGCTCACATATTTCAAGCACGTTAAATCACATATAGAAGAATAATACTGATAAGTTATCTTCCTAAAACACATATTGGTCAACAAGGGTACAGCAAACACTAAAATGTATTGAAAAGATCACCAAAAGTGCAATCTGCAAAGACGGTGTGAACTTTCATAACTTGGATGTGAACCTTTGTAAACAGCAGGTAGTCATTAAACATTCTCACTTAAACAAATATTATTCATAGATTCATAGATCAGTGCCTAGTCCAGTTGTCATCAGAGTGACTTCCTCAGGGCACCTGATGAAAGCTTATTCAGATACCCACAGACAAACACTAGAACCCCACTGAAGATGGAGTGGGAGAATTGTAGGAAATAGAGTGTTAGAGGACACTAGGAGAACAAGGGCCACAGAATCAACTAAGGGGGTTATAGGGGCACATAGAGACTCTGCTAGGTTCTCTGAATATATGTTTTGTTTTCTTAGTTTGGGGTTTTTGTGGTTTCCTAACAGTGGGATACCTAACTGGGTATCTCTGACTCTTGTGCATTCTCTTGGAACCTTTTTCCCCTACTGAGTTGCCTCATCCAGCCTTGAAAAAAGGTTTTGTGCTTACTTGTATTGCACCTTGTTATGCCATGTCTGATTGATATCCCTGGGAGGCCTGCTCTTTTATTAAAGGAAATGGAGCAGGATAGATAGGAGGTGTCTGGGGTAGATAGGAGGTGTGTACAGGCTGGGAGAAACGCAGTTGGGGACGCTGTAGTCAGGATGTAAAATTAAAAAAAATTTAATTAAGAAAAAGAAAGTTAAAATTCTAAAATGGTTGATGCTAAAGTAAAAGGTTGGTATCACAGTTTGGAGTTGAATTTCATAAGAGGAACCATAACTTCTAATGTTCTTGTACAAATTGTGGATAATGTTTGTTTACAATTTACCACCTTCTAAGTGCAATACCACAACTAAAGTATGCATATATATATTCATTCCATGAATTGGCTGTACATTTATTTCTTTTATTCGCAGTCATTGATTTGCTAAGTATAAATTATGATCATAACTAAAGACTAATTTACACCTAGAATAATTCAATTGCAGGTCATCATTTCTTTTTTTTTTTTTTCCATACATTGTTTTGTTTTATTTTTTCCATTCAAGAACATAATTAAAGATGAAAAAAAAATTTTTTCCTTTCTTCCCCTTCTCCCGGTCCCCTCCCACTACCCCCCACCCCTCCTCCCTCCCCCTTCTTCCTTGAAAGAGGGCATGGTGCCCTGCCCTGTTGGAAGTCCAAGGCCCACCCCCATC
>PVIU01006521.1:0-24129 GCA_004026605.1 Ondatra zibethicus
GATACTTTATGCTATTTGTGGCTATTGTGAAAGGTGATGTTTCTCTGATTTCCCTCTCAGTTTCTTTATCCTTTGTGTATAGGAGGGCTACTGATTTTTTTGAGTTGATTTTGTATCCTGCCACTTCACTGAAGGTATTTATCAGCTGTAGAAGTTCTTTGGTAGAGTTCTTGGGGTCACTTATGTACACTATCATATTGTACCCCATTTTTTATTGGATTATTTGTTCTTTTGATGACCAATTTCTTGAGTTTTTTTGTATATTTTGGAGATCAGACCTTTGTTCAATGTGGGATTGATGAAGATCTTTTCCCATTCTGTAGGATGCTGTTTTGTCTTATTGACCTTGTGCTTTCTTTATAGAAACTTCTTGGTTTCAGGAGGTCCCATTTATTAATTGCTTCTCTCAGTGTCTGTGCTATTACACCTATAAGAATGGCCAAGATAAAAAACACTGATGACAACTTATGCTGGATAGGATGTGGGGTAAAGGGAATGCTGCTCCATTGTGGTAGGAGTGTAAACTGATACAGCTGCTTTGGATATCAGTATGGTAATTTCTCAGAAAATTAGGCAACAACCTACCTCAAGGCCCAGCAATAGCACTTTTGGGTATATACCCAAAGGATGCTCAATCATACCACAAGGACATGTGCTCAACTATGTTCATAGTAGCATTGTTTGTCATAGCCAGAACCTGGAAACAACCTAAATGGCCCTCAACTGAAAAATGGATAAGGAAAATGTGATACATTTACACAATGGAGTACTACACAGTGGAAAAATAATGACATATTATAATTTGTGGGCAAATGGATGGATCTAGAAAACATCATATTAAGTGATGTAACCCAGACCCAGAAAGACAAATATTATATGTACCCACTCATAAGTGGCTTTTAGACGTAAATCAAAGAAAAACCAGCCTACAATTCACAATCCCAGAGATCCTAGACAACAAAGACTCTAAGAGAGACATATATGAATATACTCTACATGGGAAGTAGAGAAAGACAAGACCTCCCGAGTAAATTGGGAGCATGCTGACCATGGGACAGGGTAGAAGGGAATGGGAGGGGAAGGGAGAGAAGCAGAGAAAAATACATAGCTCAATAAAAACAATTTAAATAAAATGAAAAAATGAACCACTATCCCACCATGGTGATCCCCATCCCACTGCCATGGTCCCATGTCTCTTCATAATTCTCCACTGACCAATAACACTGCCTCACTGTCTCATCATGGTGATTCCCTACCCCATCACAGTAGACCCCTGTCCCACAAAGTGGTATCCTATCCCATTAAAATGCTGCACTGTCACTTCACAATGTCCCACTCTTTCATCACAATGACTCACTCTCCTATCACAATGTGGAGCTATACTATCAAAAGGTTCCATGGTATAATCTTAATGCCCCCTCTTCTTTTAAAATGTTATACTGTCCCATTACAATGTAACAGTATCCAAGCACAATGCTCCCCTGTTTTATAACAGTTGTTTCTTATGTCATAACAATGCTCTACTGTTTCATCATTAGGTCCCACAGTCTTGTCATGTTGGTCATTTGTGACAATCGTGTGGTCCACTGTTTCACACAGTGGTCCTTTGTCCCATCACAATGTCCCACTGTCACATCAGGACGTCCCATTTTACTATCCCAGTGCTCCATTTTTTCCATCACAATGCACTGTCCTCTCAAAGTGGTTCTCTGTCCTATCATAATGTTCCATTGCATAATCAAGTGTTCTTTTTTTCCATCACCACACTCTTCTGTTCAGTCACTGTCCCACTTGTAAGCCCCTCAAGGCATGTGAGTGGCCAGGCTCTATCCATAAGGCTCCACCCACGGAACACTCTAACTACCATAATAGCTGGGCCTAGCCTCTCCAGACACAGGCATCCAAGTTCCATCCTACAGAGTAAAAAGCCCAACCTTTGGACTGGAAAACTCACCAATTCCCACCCTGGAAAACTCTGACCCCAAGAAGCCCTATATAAATCCTGTCTTCTTCTCAATTCCCTGCTGCTTCTCATCCAAGCAGAGGCAGCCACCCTCCTGGATTCTTCCCTCCTGATAAATTCCTTGTGTGAGGTTTATTGTGCCATGTGACTTTGTGGTATTCCTTGGCTTCCAACTGCAAGGATACATTTCCTGTCAGAGCTGTAACACTTGCATTGGGGAAACCTTCCCCTGCCATAGTAGAGCTGTAACACTTACAGTGGGGAAACCCCTCCCCTGACCCAGAGCAAACCTTTAATACTTCCATTGTGGAAGCCTTTCTCCTCAGAACCATAACACAGATACCACTATTTTATCATGGTGGTTACGTTTCATCACATTGGATTCCTGTCCCACTACAGAGGTCCTTTGTCCCATGACAATACTCCAGTTTCCTGTCACCATGTACCACTTTCCCAACACTATGCCTCACTGACCCATCACAGTGTTCCACTGTACAATAATGATGCTTCAATGTCCCATCACAATGCTCTTCTGTTCTAATAAAGTGCTCCCTTGTCTCATCAAAGTACCTCATTGTTCTGGTACAATGCACACTTCTCCCATCACAATGCTCTTCTGTTCCATTTCAGTGGTCCCTTGTCTCATCACAATGCCTCAGCCTCCCATCACAGTGCCCAAATGTCATATCACAGTTCTACCCTGCCTCCTCTTAATATCCAACTTTCCCATCATAATATCCCACTGCCTCATCAAAATGATTAACTGTCCCATCATAGTCTTTTTCTGTCCAATCATAATTCTGTACTATCTCATCATCCTGGTTCTCATCTCATTAAGTGGTCCCATATTTACTCACAACTCTGTAGTGACCAATCACAGTGCCTCCCTGTCTCATCATGGTGGTTTCATGTCCCATCACAGTGGACTCCTGTCTCCCAAAATTGGTACTTTGTCCCATCACACTGCCCTAAGGTCAATTCATAATGTCCCATTATCACATCAAAATGCCCACTATCACTTCACAATGTGCTAGGGTCTCTGCACAATGCTCCATTGCCCATCACAATGTCCTACTCTTCCACTATTATCCCTCACTGTTTTGTCACAATATGGCACTATACCACCATGGTGCCCATTGTACCATCTCAATGCCTCTCCTCCATCCGAAATGTAAGACCGTCCTTTTATAATTCTCCACTGTCCAACCGCACTGCTTCACTCTCCCACTGCAGGATACCATGGTTCCATCATTATTCTCACTGTCTTGCCACAATGGCCCCCTGTTCAATCACAGGACTCTACTGTTCCATCACAATGTACCACTGTCTCATGTTGGTCACTTGTACCTACCCTGTGGGCATTTTTCCCACCATAGTAGTCCTTCATTCTATCACAATTTTCCATTTCCCAACACAATGCATCATTTTTTCATATCCTAAGACCCTATTGTCCCATCACAATTTTGTGCTGTCCTATTACAATTATCCTCTTTTCCATCTCAAATTCCCATTTGTCATTCCTGTGCACTACTTTCTTATCACAACACACCTCCATTCCGTCACATTCATCTACCTCTCCCATTCCCGTGTCCCATTATCCTATCACATTTTTCTACTGTCCTATCCCAATCACTACTGTCCCATCACAGTGATCCACTATCCCATTACAATGTCTCATTGATCTACCACAATTTTCCGGTGCCTCATCATAATTCACCATTGCCCCGCGACATTTGGAATCACACTGCCTCATCGCCAAACTTTACTCTCCCATCATAATACCCTGGGTCCTATCACAATGCCCCACTCTTCCGTTATCCAATTAGAATGCTTTCTGTTTAATCGCAATGCTCCGCTGTTACATTCAAATTGTGTCTTGTCTCATAACAGTGCTCAACTGTTCCACCACAATGCCCCACTTCACCTTATGGGGGTCACTGTCTGTCCCATGCTCCATTGTCCCATCACATTGCTTTACCTGTAGTATCCCTATGGCTCCCTATTTTCCCACAGTGATCTTTCATTCCACCACAATAGTTCATTGTCTCATCATAACGCTGCATTTCACATCACAATGCCCGAGTGTCCTATCTTAACACCCCATTTACTATCCCTGTGCACCATACTCATCATAGGGCACCTCTGACCCATCACAGCAGTTGCCTGTCCTAATGTGATGCTCCATTGCATCAACACAGTAGCCCACTGATTCATTATGGTTACTCAGTGTCTCATCATGGTGTCCCCTATCCCACTACAGTGGTCCTTAGTCCCATACAATGCTCCATTATTATCACCATGCTCTGTTGTTCCATAATATTGCCCCACTATTGCATCACAAGCACATCTGTCTCATGACAGTGGTTTTCTGCCTCTCGACAATGCTTTACTATCTCATCACATTGCCTCCTCTCCCATTAAGGTGGTCACCTGTCCCACAACAGTATGAGTCTCTTTTCCTTACAATCTTCAACAGTTCCATCAGTGTGCCACTGTCTCATCATGGTGGTTCCTTGTCCCATCATAGTGGTCTGTCTTACCACAGTTTTCTTTCAGCCCTAACAATGCCATATTGTTCCATCACAATGCACCCTTGTCCCATCACAGTGGTCTCCTGTCTCATAATGACATCCCATTTATCCATCACAATTCTCTAATGGCCTATAACTACACTGTTTTGTTTATCACACTGTACCATTGTCTAATCAGAGTTATTCCATGACTCATGACAATAGTACCCAATCCCTCTACAGTGATCTTAGTCTCATTACAATGCTCAAGTCTACTATCACCATGCTCTGTTGTTCCATCACAACTCTTCTGTCCCATTATAGTCGGTCCCTTGTTTCATAACAATGCTTTACTTTTCCACCACAGTGTCCACTGTCCCATCATGATGGTCCCCTAACCCACCACAGCCTGAATCCCATTTCCTTCACAATAAACTGTCACATCACAGTTGTCCCTTGTCTCATCCTCTATACTACAGAGTCTACATCATCACAGTGCTGATGGTACCATGGTACCATCATAATGATCCCCCATCCCATAATAACACTTCAGTCTCCTTTTACAGTGTTTTCTTTACCATCACAGCATGCCACTGTCCCATCACAATGTCTCACTGTTTCACAACAGTGCCCCACTATCACATCACAATTTTTGGTCCCATTATATTGGTAATTTTTCTCATTATCATAGTCTTGGATCACAGAATCTCAATGTCCCTTTACAGTGGTTTCCCTTTCTCATCACCATCACAGTGTTCTATTGTCCCAACAAAATGACTTACTGTCCCATCACAATGTTCATCAAAATGCCCCACGGTCCAATCATGGTGGTCTCCATTCCATAATAATTGTCCCACATCTCTTCAGAACTCTACACTGACCAAACACAATGCCCTCCCTATCTCATCATGGTGGTTCTGTGTCCCATCACAGTGGACCACTGTTTCAGATGGTGGTACCCTGTCCCATTGCTGTGCTCCAATGCAAAGCCCACTGTACATCACAGTGCCCTACTGTCCCTTCACAATGCCCCAGTGTCTACTCTCTTATCGTCAAGCTCCATTGTCCCACAACAATTCTCTACTCTCTCATCACAAGTTCTCCTGTCCCAATGCTTTCCTATCTCACCACAGTACCCTACTGTCCCATCAAGGTTTCCCCTACCTTAGTGGGCATCCTTTTTTCTAACACAATGCTCCACTGTCCCAACACAAGGTCCCATCATCTCATCATGTGGTTCAATGCTCCATCACATTGGTTGACTAGCCTACCATGGTTGTATGCTGCCTAAGGCTTCAGCATCCAATCACAATGCCTATTACAGTGCCACATTATTCCACCACAATGCCTCGTTTTTCCTCTCTAATACCCCACTGTTGAAATACAATGCTCCCATTAGTTTGGTCCTAGGTCTCCTCAGAATTCAATACTCTTCCACCATAATACCCCACCAGTCTGTCATGATGGCCATCTATACTATTCCAGTGGTTCCTTGTCCTACCACAGTTGTCACCTGTGATGTTACAATGCCCTACTGTTTAATCACAGTTTTTCACTTTCACCTCCCACACAGTGGTTCCCCATCCCATCACGATACTCTATTCTTTTATAACAGTGCCTACTTTCCCATCCTGATAATCACTTGTATCATCCCTGTGGCCACCTTTTCCACCACAATAGTCCTTCATTCATCCCAATATTCCATTTCCAATCAGCATGGCCCATTATCCCATCACAATGACCCTCTGTTTATTCATAATGTCCAGTTATCCTATTATAATGATCCTCTGTTCAGTCACAATGTTAAACTGCATCATCTCAAATATCCATTTTCCTTTTGTATGCACTACTTTCTTATCACAATACACCTCTATTCTGTCACAGTTGTCCACCTGTTCCATCATGATGTCTCATTTTCCACGATCACGTCACAATGCTTCATTGCCAGTTTATAATGGCACTGTCTTATCACAACACTCTACTTTCCCAATCACATTGTCCTATCACAATGCCTTGCTCCCCATCACAGTTGTTCCAGTTGCATTACAGTGGTTCCCTGGCCAGCTACAGTGGTTCATAGTCCCATTGCAACGTTCCACTCTCCTATCACCATGCTTCATTATCCCATTACAATACTCTATTCTCTCATCACAGTATCTTCTGTCCCATTCCAGTGTATCCTCTTTCATCACAATATTTTACTGTCCCATCAAAGCACTTTCTCACCACAGTGGTCCCTTTCCCCACCATAGTCTGGGTTCATATTATCTTCAAAATTAACCCAAGTCTCTTGCACTGTTCCCCATCTCATCATGACATTCCTCTATCTCATCATAATGCTCCATGATGTCATCACAATGACCCAGTGTCCCATCACAATATCTTAGTCTCTCATTACAGAGTTCCCTTGTTTTACCAAAGTGCCTCACTCTCCCATTACAATGCTGTTCTATCCCACTATAGGGGTCTCTTTTTTCATCACAGTGCTACAGTTTTCCATCACACTTCCCCAATGTCTCATCACAGTGGTCATGTCTCATCCTAAAATCGCACTTTGTTCTCACAATGCCCCACTATTCTGTCATTGTGATCCACATCCCACCACAGCAGTCCCATATTTCTTCTCAATTCTCCACTGAAGCATCACCATCTGTTCACTTTGGTTCCATGTCCCGTCACAGTGGAACCACAGTTTACAAGGTGTACTCTGCCCTATTACTGTGCTCTACTGACATTTCAGTGTCCCATTCTTCCATCATAAACCCACAATTCCATCGCAATGTTCACTGTCCCATCGCAATGCCCCAGAGTCCCTCTACAATGCTCCATTTCCTATCACAGTGCTCTTCTGATTACAGTGCCCCACAGCTCTATCACAGTGTTTAATTGTGCCATCACAATGCCCCACTGGACCATCTCAATGCCCATTTCTTTCTTTGAAATGTCACACTGTTCCATTAAAATGTCCACAGTCCAATCACAATGGTCCACTGTCCCCTCACAGCGGTCACTTGAACCATTACTTTGTCCCTTGTTTCATCACAATACTCCAATGTCCAATCACAGTGCTCTGCTGTCCTTCTCAATGTCTCTTTTTACTATTGTGATGCAGCACTTTCACATTACAATGAATCTCTGTCCCATCACAGTAGGGCACTGTCCCATCATGATAGCTCATTGTCCCATCGGACATATCTCCACTGTGCCATCACCATGCTCTATTGTCCCATCACAATGCCTCACTATTTCAAAACAATTTCCACTGTCTTATATATAGGCACAATGCTCCACTGTCCCATTAAAGTGGTCTCCTGTCTCATCATAATGCACTACCATTTTACCCCAACACCCCACAGTACCATCATGGTAATCATCTATGGTCTCCTGTTCCACCAAAATCTTCCTTTGCTACATTAAAAGACTCCATTGTCCCTTCACAATGCCCCATTTCCCCCATTATAGTTTTCCACTGTCCCATATAAATACCCTATCATTTTGCATCACTAACACAATGCACATCTGTCCCATTATAATAGTTGCCTATCCAATTACAAAGTTCCATTGTCCCAGCATGATCTTCTATGTACCATCAGCATACTGTTATGACCCATCACAATGCTCCAGTGTCTCATCACAGTGGTTGATGTCTGAACACAGTGGTCCCCAGTACAACTACAGTGATCCTCAGTTAGTCCCATTACAATGTTCCAGCCTCCTATCACTATATTCCATTGCCCTCTCACAATGCCCCACTGGCCCATAACAGTGCACCATTTTACATCACAATGCTCTTACATCAGATTACAGTGGTCCCTTGCTCATCACAGTGCTCCAGTCTCCCATCATAGTATCTAATGTCCCATCATTGTGGTCCCCTGTTTCACCATAATATTACACTTTCCCATCACAATACCCCATTGCCCCATCAAAATGATCTATTGTCCTATTGTAACATTCTTCTGTACTGTCACAATCATATACTATTATATACAGTAGTCTCCACCTACCACAATGGTCCCATGTCCCTTCACAGTCCTTCAATGATCATTACAATGTCTCACTGTTTCATCACAGTGATTCTATGTCCCATCATAGTAGGACATTGTCACACAAAGTGGTAACATATCCCATTCTAATGTTGTACTGTCCTTTTATAATGTCCTGCTTTTCAATCATAATGACCAGTGTCTCATCACAACGTTCCACTGTCCCTTTGCGATGCTGCAGTGTGCTTTCATAATGCTCTAGTACTCATCACAATGGCCTGCTATTCTATTACAGTGTGGCATTGTACCATCACAATGCTTCAATATACCATATCAATGCTTCCTTTTCCCTTCAAGATGTCACATTATCCAATCACAACACCCCACTGTTCAATGGTCCGCTGATCCATCACAGTGGTCTCATGTTCCATAACAGCGCTCTACTATCCAATCATTTTGTCCCACTGTTCCATCATAGTTTTCACTGGTACCATCAATTTGGTTACTGTTTCACCACAGAGATCCTTTGTCCTATCATTATGCCCCATACTCCTGTCATGAAGTTCCATTGTCCCATTCCAATTTACCATTCTCCCATTATAAGTTCACCTGTCCCATTCCAATGGCCTCTTGTCTCATCACCATGCTTTAGTATCCCACCACAGTGTCTCATTGTCTCATCAAGGTATTCCAATGTAGTACAGTAGTTTCCTGTACTACCACAGTGTACACTGCCAAATCACAAGACTGCTATGTCTAATCCCAATGCCCCACTGGTCCATCACAATGCACCAATGCCCCTTTACAGTGCACTACTGTCCAATCACAATGCTCCACTCTCTCATTAAAGTAGTCTGCTTTTTTCCATCAGAATGCTCTTCTGTTCCATCATAAAGTCCACCATCCCACAATGCTGGTCAAATTTATCATCCCAGCGATTCATTGTTCTACCAGAGTGATTCCCACATTCCGTAACAATGCACCACAGTCAGTTCACAATTCTCCACAGTACCATCAAAATACTTGACTATTTATCACAGTGCCCCAGTGTTCCATCATGGTGGTCACCTGTACCTTTCCTGTGGTCCCCTGTTCTACCACAGTAGTCCCCTTTTCCACAACACTCCATTGTCTCACCATAATGTCCCATTTCCCATCACAATACCTTATTTTCCATCATATTTTCTGCTGGCCCATCTCAGTGTCCCATTTCCCATCCATATGCACTATTTTCTCATCACAATGCACCTCTATCCCACACAGTGGTCCTCTTTGCCGCCATGATGTTCTACTGTTCCGTCACAATTATTTACTGTCCCATTACATTTTCCACTGTCCCACAGATCCCAACTGCATCATTCCAATGCTCCATTGTCCACCCATATTGCTATGCTTCACCATGATTCTCCATTCTTCTACCACAAAGCCCTACTGTCCCCTCAAAATGCCCTACTTTCCCTTCTTAATGCAACTCTCATAATAACATTCCACTCTTCCATCACAAAGCCCTACTATTCCCTCATAATGCCCCACTGTCCCTTCACAATGTTATTGTCTTCACGAAGCTCCACTGTCCTGTTACAATGCTCCATTCTTCCATCACAGTTTTCCACTGTCTCATTCATTACAATGCTTCCTGTCACTCGCAATGCTCCATTGCCCAATCAAAGTTGTCTCCTGTCTCATTTGAATGCTCTAATATTCCATCACAATGCCATACTGTCACGTTATAGTGTTTATCTATACAATCCTTATGGTTCCCTGTTTCAATGCAGTAGACTTTTGTCTCATCTCAATATCCATTATCCCATCACAATGTTCCATTTTCTCATTAAAGTGTCTCACTGTCCCATCTCATTATCCCATTTACTATCCCTGTGAACCATTATTATCATAATATACTCTGTCCTATCACAGCAGTCGCCTGACCTATCATTGATGTTCCATGGTCCTGTCATAATTCTCCAATGTGCCATCACAATGCTCCATATCTCATCACAAATGTTTTATGTCTCATCATAGTGGACTCGTGAGATGAGATAAACTGACCACTTTAGTGACTAATGGTCATTACAGTGGTCATTAGTCTCATCACAATGCTCTCCTTTCACCATGCTCCACTGTCCTATCACAACATCCCACTGTTCCATCATGGTATGTCATTCTCCCATCACCATGGCCTTCTCTTCTATTACAATTGTCCCTTGTCCTATCAAAATGCTCTAGTCTCCCATATGCACCAACAATGGTGCACATGGTCCACTGATCCACTGGCCCATCTCAATGTTCTTCTGTCCTATTACAATGCCCAATTATCCCATCATGTTGGTCCCTATTCCACCACTTAAGTTCCACATCTCTACATAATTCTCCACTGACCAATCACAATGCCTCATTATCTTATCAGTGTGGTTCTATGTCCCACCACAGTAGATCCCTGTCCTACAAAGTGGTACTCTGGCCCATTATAAATCTTTATTGTCCCTTCTCAATGTCCCACTTTCCCATCACAATGATCACTGTCCCATCACTGATCAACTGTTCCTTCACCATGCCCCAGTGTCCCTTTACAATGATACACTCCCCAACATAATGTCCCATTGTCAGATCACAATGACCCACAGTTTTATCACAGTGCAGTATTATACCATCACATTGCCTTTTTGTACCATCTAAATTCCCCCCTCCCTTAAAAATCTCATTCTGTCTCATTACAATGCCCTACTGTTCAATGACAATGCTCTAAGGTCCCATCACAATGGTTCATGTATCATACAGTGCTCCACAAGACCATCATTTCCTATTGTCATATCACAGTGATTATCTGTACCACCTCTGTGGGTCCCAGTTCACCACAGTGGTCCTTCATTCCATCAAAACATTGTCCCATTACAATGATTCACTCATCATCTCAGGCTTCCACTTTACCAATTTAATATACCATTTTCTCACCAGAACATACCCCTGCCCTATCACAGTGGTCCCCTGTCCTATTACAAAGCCCCAAGTTTCATCACAGTTCTCCACTGTATGATAAATATGTTCTCCTATCCCATCACAATGCCACACTGTCTCATCATGATCCCCTGCCCCACTACAATGGTTCATTGTTCCACTTCCATTCTCCTATCAGCAAGTTTTATTCTCACATTATAATTTTCTATTCTCCCAAGACAAGATCTGTCCCACTACAGTGGTCTGCTATCTCATCAAAAGCTGAACTGTCCCATTACAAGGCTCTACTGTCTCATCAAGGTGGTCCCTGCTTCTACCACAGTCTGGGTTTATTTCCATTTGTAATGTTCTACTGTCTCATCACAGTTTTTCACTGTTTTATCATGGTGGGTCTGTGTTCCATCAGAATGGTCTTCTGTTCTATGACAACTGTAACCTCCCAACCACAATGCTCCAGTGTTTGATCACAATGCCACACAGTTCTATCACAATGCCACACTGTCCCAAAACTGTGCTCCACTGTCCATTCATTAAGCCACTGTCTTATCCCAAAGCTCTACTTTTTCCATCACAATGCCTCATTGTCCTATCACAATTGCCAATCTCCCATCACAATTTTCCATTGTCCCATTACAATGCCTTCTGTCAAATCACAGTGCTTCACTGTCCCAATGAAATGGACTCCTGTATCATCTGAATGACTACTATTCCACCATAATGTCCCACTGTCACATCATAATGTTCATCTGTACCATCCCTGTGGTCTCCTGTTCTATCACAGTGGTCCTTTATTTCATCTCAATACTCCATTGTCCTATCACAATGTCTCACTGTCCCATCTCAATACTCATTACCATCCCTATGTGCCACTCTCACCACAATGCATCTTTGTCCTGTCTCAGAGGTTGCCTGTCTCATCACGGTGCCCCATTGTCCCATCACAATTCTTCAATGTACCATCAACATGCTGTTCTGTCTCAGTCCCATAATTATGCCTCCCTGTCTCATCACAGTGGTCTCTTTTCCAACAACTGTGGTCCATAATCACATCACAATGCATCACTTTCTTATCAATACACTACATTATCCATTACAAGGCTGCACTATGCCATCAAGGTATACCACATTCCCACTGAAATGCTCTTCTGTTTCATTACAGTGGTTCCTTGTCTCATAGTACCTCAATACTCATTACAGTGCTCTCCTATCCCATCACATTGCTCTAACTGAGCTTTCAAAATGCTTTAGTGTTCAAATATATTTTGTTTTCCCATCCATTACAGTGGCTCCTTGTCTCATCACAATGTTCTCATTCAAGTTTCCCATAACAGAGACCCATTATAGTAGTTTCCTATCTATACACATCATCTCAGTTTCCTATCACAATGCCCCACTTCCCATCATATTGATCCACTGTCCCATCACAATGTTCTTTGTTCCATCACAATGCCTCACTATTATATCACAGTGGTCCCCACCCACCACACGGTCCCACCTCTCTTCACAATTTCTATAGACCAGTCACAAGGCCTCACTGTCTTATTACAGTGATTCCATAGCCCAGCATAGTTCTCTACCTTATTATGTAAAGATGGACACTTAGAAGAACTCCCACACTAGCTCAGAACTGAGAATAATAGAAGGTTATTTATTTAGGGGTAGACTCACAAATCAATATCCTCTGCTGGAATGGAAAACAGCAACTGAATCCCGCAGCCAGAAAAGAGGCAGGTCACGTGCTTTACATCGGCAAAAAGATTATAAGAGGCCACACCCAAGTGGGTGGGTAACTTAAAGGCTACTGGCTGCAGGATTTCCTATAGCAATCATGACCACACTCTACTCTCCCATCACAATATCTGGGGCAGCTGGAATGTAACTGTCCACCATAAGTTCATAGGGAGTGGCATTATTGGGAATTTTGGTCTTGTTGAAGCAGGTGTGGCCTCATTTAAGAAAGTGTGTAACTGTGGGGGAAGGCTTTGAGGTCTCTTTTGCTCAAAATACTGTCCAGTGTTTCAGTCGAATTCCTGTTGCCTTCTGATCATAATGTAGGTAGCACCATGTCTGCCTGTGTGCTGCCATGTTCCCCGCCCTGATGATGATGGAGTGAAAGTGTAAGTGAACCACCCAAATTAAATGTTTACCACAGAAGTGTTGCCATGGTTATGGTGCCTCTACATGGCAATAGAAACCCTATGACTGTCTCATCTTAGTGGTTTCATGACTCATCATAGTGTTCCCTAGTCCTACTACAGTGGTACTTGGTCTCGTCGCTATCCTCCACTCTCCCATCATAAGCATCAATCCCATTACAGGCGTCTCTACTCTACTCATAACAATCTTTACCATCTCATCCCAGTGCCTCATTATCCCATCAAGATGGTTCCCCTGTCACACCGCACTCAGGGTTCCCTTTCCTTTCAAAATTACCCAGGGTCCAATCATAATGTCATACTGTTTAATCACAATAGTTCTCAGTTCCATTACAGTGATATCCTATCTTACCACAGTTGTATCCTGCCCAATTGCAAAGCTTCAGTGTCCAATCAGGGTTTCCTACTGTCCCATCACAATGCCCCACCATCACAAAGCCTCATCATTGCTCTTCAATGCCCCACAGTCCAACCACAATGCTCTACTCTTCATTCAGAATGGGCAACTGTTCTAACAAAGTGCCACACTATCCCATCACTATGGCCTTCTGTATCATTCTCTCATTCCCTTACAATGCCTCACTGTCCAGTCACAATTCTCCATTGTCCTATCTCAGTGGCCCTCACCCCATCCAAGTACTCTACTGTTCCAACACAAGGTAACACTTCAATGTAACAGAAGCCAATTGTCCTTTCTCTGTGGGCCCCTTTTGCACAATGATGGCCTATCATAATACTCCATTGTCCTATCACAATACTATATTGTCACATCACAACACTCAATTGTTCCACCACAAACTCCATTGTCCAATCACAATGCTCCATTGTACCATCAAAAAACTCAATTGTCCCATCACAATACTACATTGTCCCATCACAACACACCATTGTCCCATCACAAAATCCATTGACCAATCACAAACACCATTGTCCCATCAAACACCATTGTCCCATCACAAACACCATTGTACCATCGCAAACTCCAATCACAATAATCCATGGTAGCTTAAAAATACTCCATTGTCTCATCACAATATTCCATTGTCCGATCACAATACTCCATTGTCTCATCACAATACTCCATTGTCCAATCACAATACTACATTGTCCCATCACAACACTCCATTGTCCCATGACAATACTCCATTGTTGCATGTCAAAACTGCATTGTCCCAAAATAATACTTCATTGTTCCATCACAATACTCCATTGTTTCATCACAATACTCCATTGTCGCATGTCAAAACTGCATTGTCCCAAAATAATACTCCATTGCCCCATCACAATATTCCCTTGTCCAATCACAATACTACATTTTCCGACCACAATACCCCATTGTCTCATCACAAAGATCGATTGTCCCATTATAATATTCCATTGTCCCATCACAAGACACCATTTTCCCATCACAATACTCCATTGTCCCAACCCAATATTCCAATGTCCCATCATAATGCTCCATTGTCCAATCACAATACTCCATTGTCCCATCATAATATTCCATTGTCCAATCACAATACTCCATTGTTAAATCAGAATACTACAATGTCCCATCACAACACTCAATTGTTCCATCACAAACTCCATTGTCCAATCAAAATGCTCCATTGTACCATCAAACTACTCTATTGTCCTATCATAATACTTCATTGTCCCATAATATGCTCCATTGTCCAATGACGATACTCCATTGTCCCATCACAGTATTCCATTGCATTATCACAATACTTTATTGTCCCTTCACAATTCTCCTTTGTACATTCAAACACTCCATTGTTTTATCACAATACTCCATTTTCCAATCACAATACTCCATTTTCCTATCACAACACTCCACTGTTTCATCACAACATCCTTTGTTTCATCACAATACTCCATTTTCCATCACAATACTCCATTGTCCCATCACAATACTTCCTTGTCCTATCTTAATACTCCATTGTGTTATCATAATACTACATCCTTCCATCACAATGCTCTATTTTCCCATTACAACCCTCCATTGCATTACCAAAATACTCCATTGTCCCATCGCAATATTCCATTGTTCCATTGGCATGCTGCTGGAGTGGCCTGGATCCCTAGAGTGGCATGGAGTGCTGGGATTGAGACAGTGAGGTTTCTTTTCAGGTGGAAGAACAGCAACCTTTATTTTGTCCTGAGCTAAACTTTTTATACCTCTGCTGCTTCTGTTGAAAACCACTGGCCAGAAGGAACACAAATGTCCTTGTCAATTACAGACCACATGAAGTTCCCCTGTCATTCAGGGGGAGTGAGGGTAGCTAGATCACAACAACTCCCCTGTTTTATTTTATAATATAAACAGTTCCTGTCTTAGGTTACTTTGGGTGGAATACTTTGCCTGTCGTGGGGAATAGCCCTCTAACATTTCCTGTTGTAGATGACATCCTGCCCCCAAAGTATTACCCATCTGTGGCTACCCAGACACATTGCCCTAAACCAAGTATCCCCAGGACTGACAGTGCCAACAAGCCCGACCAGTGCTGCAACCATCTAGCATGCACTAACTGGGTGGCAAAATTAACAAAAGCAGTATTCCAAACCCCTCTCATATAAAGGATGAGTTCCATAACAGTAGCAGAAGCATGCAATACAGTGCCATGAGTAGTGCACATAACATGATTAACTGTTGAAAAGTCCAAAGATAGTCCACTTGCTCCTGAACCAGAGCCACTTATTAGTTCAAGGTCAATATGCCCAATTGAATATGTCCATTAAGATCATTTTGAATGTCCAAAGCGCCACAGACACCTGTCAAAGCTCTGCTCCAGCTGCCTTCTGGCCCCAGATACACTCTCTCTGGGTCCAAACTGCTGTATGGAACAGAGCAGAACTCAGGGAAGCAGGCTCACTGCTTCTGCTCAGGAACCACTGAAGGGGCCCCACTTTAACAATCTTTTAGGGAATTTGGGCATCGTCAACCTGTCTGGCTACTTATTGCTGAGTGGGGGTGCTACATTCTTGGGGGTATTTTAACATTTCAGGGGGTCTTGGTGAATCAAACCACATAAATTTGCAATGAATCCACAGGTTATCCTCTGTGGAGACAAAAGCAGAACCTCTTTTCCAAAGCATTAAATCCTTAGGCCCATATTTTGAAGTCAAAATACCTTTCTTAGCAGTTCCCAGAATCAAAGGTCTTTCTCCAGTCCAGAACACAAAAGACAACACAATCAACACAATAACATACATCTGTACACATCCTATCTTTCAGAGGCCTTCAATTCACCCTCCTGCCTCCTCTTTATTACTTCCTTACTGGCCAGTCTTCCGAAGGGCATCCCTCAGAGCGTCTCTGGGGATGAAGAAACACCTACTCCTTTTAATCTGACGTGGCTTGTTCTCAGTCTGGAACATTTAAACCCCCTCCCGTAATAAACCAGGGGCTAACTTGAGTTTGTTTTGTACAAAATCTTCAGCTGTCTAACTTGTTACTTCCATTGTCCTATCACGATACTCCATTTTCATAGACAATACTCCATTTCCCATTACAATATTCCATTGTCCCATTACAATACTACATTGTCCCATCAAAAGAATCCATTGTCCCATCACAATACTCCATTGTCCCATCACAATATTCCATTGTCCCCTCACAATACTCCATTGTCCCCTCATAATACTCAGTTATCCCATCACAATACTCCATTGTCCCACCACAATACTAAATTGTCTTATCACAATACTCCATTATCTCATGACAATACTCCATTGTGTTATCACAATATTCTATTGTCTTATCACAATACTCCCTTGTCCCATCACAGCACTCCATTGTCCCATCACAATGCTTCATTGCCCCATTATAATACTCCATTGTCTTATAATAACACTCTATTGTTCCATCAAAAACTCCATTGTCTCCTCACAATACTTCATTGTCCCATCACAATACTCATTGTTTTATCACAATATTTTATTGTCCCCTCACAATACTCTATTATCTTATCATAATACTCATCGTTCCACCATAATACTCCATTGTCCCATCACAGCACTCATCACAATACTTCTTTTTCTCATCACAGTATTCCCTGTTTTATCACAATACCCCATTGTCTTATCACAATACTCCATTGTCTTGCCATAATAATCTATTGCCCCATCACAATACTCCACTGTCACATCATAATACTTCATTGTCTGTCACCATGCCTCACTATTTCACAACAATTTTGCACTAACCCGTCACAATTCTCCTCTCTGCCTTCTCAAATCCATATTACTCTTTCCTATCCACCACTTTCTCACCAAAATTCAGTTTCATCATAGTCTACCTGTCCCAGCAAGTTGTCCCATCACAGTTTTGCACCATCCTATGCCTCCTTGTCCATTCATAATGCCACTGACTAATCACATTACTCCACTATTCTGTCCCAATGCCCAACTGTCCTATCACAATGCCCCTCATCCTCTTGCAATTCCCCAACATTCCATTACAATTTTCCACTGTCCCATTAAAATGTTATCTGTTGAATCATAATGATCCACTGTCCCATTAAAGTTGTCCTCTGTCTAATCAGAATGCTCTACTCTTCCAAGAAAATATACCACTCACATCATGGTGATCACCTGTATCAACTCTGTCATCCCTTGTTCTTCAACAGTGGTCTTTTGTTCCACCAAAATAATATAATATCCCATCATATAACCCCATTTTCCCATTTTGTGTTCTACTGTTTCATCTCAATACTTCATTATCATACCTATATACCATATACTTCACAATGTACTTCTGACCCATCACAGTGGTCATCATCTGATCATGATTTCCATTGTCTCATTTTAATTCTCCAGTGTGCCATCACCATGCTGTTCTGTCTTATCACAGTGGTCCTCTATCCTACTACAGGGGTCCTTAATTACATTACAATGCTCTACACTCCTGTCACTGAGCCATTGTCTTATCACAATGCTGTACTTTCCCATCACAGTGTACTGCCCCATTACAGTGGCCTTTTTTCAACAATACTTTATTTTCCCACCATTGTTTCCACTTCCCCATCATGATTGTCCCTTTACCCACAAAGGTCTGAATCCCTTTCCCCATCACAGTGAAACTCTGTCCCATCACAGCTGTCCCCTGTCTCATTACAATATTCCTCTATACCATCACAGTGCTACATGGTACCATCACAATGACTTACCATCCCACAACAATACTTCAGTCTTATATTACAGCATTCCCTTTCCCATCACAGTGCCCCACTGTCTCATCAGTGCCTCACTGTTTCATCATAGTGCCCCACTCTCCCAACACTGCTGTTTTGCCCCAATGCAGTTGTCATTTTTCTCAACATAATGCTTGATTCACAAAGCCCCAATATCCCTTCACAGTGGTCCCCTTTCTTATCACCACATACAATTTTCCTATCACAATATTCCATTGCCCAATCAAAATGATCCACTATCGCATCACAATGTCCCCATCCACCACTGTGGTCCCATGCCATTGTGGGACCGTTCCACAATTCTACACTGACGAAGCACAATGACTCTTTGTCTCATCATGGTGGTTTCATGTTCCTTCACAGTAAGCTACTGTTTCACAAGGTGGTACCCTGTCCCATTATAATGCTGCACGGCCCTTCACAATGCCCTACTGTCCCTTCACAATGATTCACTTCCCATCACAATGTCCCACTATCCTAATAACTATGCCCTATTGTCCTATCCCATTGCAGCATTGTACCATCCCAACTACCCATTGTACCCTATCTCAATGTACCTTTTTCCTTTCAAAATGTCACACTGTCACATTACAGTGCCTCACTGTCCAATTACAATGGTGCACTGTCCCATCATAGTGGTTACCTGTGCCATAATAGGTATTGTTCCATCGTTATGTTTCATTGTCCTGTCATCGTAGTTATCTGTCCATCCGTGTTATCCTGTTTTTCCATGCTGGTCCTTTATTACATCAAAATACTCCACTGTCTCAACAAAATGTGCCATTTTCTCATTGCAACAACTCACACTGTGACAACACAATATCCTCTATTTTACCATCCCAATGCACCACCTTCGCATTGGTGTGGACCCATGTCACACCACATTATCTCACTGTCCCATTACAGTTCTACACTGTACCGCCACTGTACTCTCCTGTCTCATCACATGCCACATTGTCTCATCACAGTGGTTCTACTGGACTACAGTGATCTTTTTTTCCATTACCATGCCCACTATCATATCAGCAAGTTCCATTTTCCCATTACAATGCTCTACTTTTCCATCACAAGTTCTGACCAGTTACAGTGGCCTCATGTCTCAGTATAATGCTTCATTATCTCAGCACAGTGCCCCACTGGCCCTTCAAGGTGGTCTCTTTTCCCACCACAGTTTGGGCACATTTTCCACTCACTATGAGCCACTGTCCCATCTTCATGTCCCACTGTCTTTCATGGTAGTTTCATGTTCTATCACAGTGGTGTCCTGCCCTATGACAGTTGTAACTGCTCAATCACAAGGCTCCAGTGTCCAATCCCAATGTCCCACTGTTCCATACAATTTCCCACTATCCCATTACAACATCTCCTGTCCAATCAGAATGATCCATTGTCCTATCAAAGTTGTCTCCTGTCTCACTAGAATGCTCTACTGTTTGACCATAGTGCACCACTGTCTCGTTATAGTGATCACCTGTACCACCCTCTGGTTCCTGTTCCACCACAGTGATTCTTTGTCCCATCACAATGGCCCATTTTCCCATCACAGTGTCCCAGTGCCCCATCTCATTACCCCATTTGCTATCATTATACACCTTTCTCATCACAGTGCACCTTAGTTCTGTCACTAAGGTCTCCTGTTCCATCATGGTGCTCCATTGTTTCATCATAATTCTCCACTGTACCACTGCCATGCTATTCTGTCCCATCACAATGCCCTACTGTCTTATCACAGTTGTTCCATGTTTTATCACAACTACACTGGTCTTTGGTACCATCACAATCCTCCACTACCCTATTATCATACCTCATTGTCCATCACAATGCTTCACCGTCCCATCAAAATTATCATCTTTCTCATCAGAATGTTCTGTTGTTCCACCACAATGACCCGATATCCAATCACTGTGGTCTCCTATACCATCCCAGTGTCCCCGTGTTCTGTCATAATGTCCTATTCACCTATCACAATATTCTACTCTCATATAATCTTCCACTGTCCCCATCTCAATGGTCCATTTTAGCATCCCAGTGTACCACTTTCCCATCACAATCCTCCACTGCAATTCTGCATTATATCAAAAAGGAACTTCTGTGTCTTATCATAGTGGTGCCCTGTTCTACCACAGTGGTCCTTAATCCTATCCCAATGCTTACCTCTTATCATGATGCTTCATTGTCTCACCACAATTCTCCACTATCCCATCATAAGTTCCTTTTTTCTATTACTGTGGGACCCTAGCTCATCATAATGCTTTACTGTCCTATCAAGGACCTACTACTCCATCATGGTAGTCCCTACCAGAGCCTGAGACCCCTTTCCCTTTATAGTGCCATCACAGTTATCTGTTGTCTGATCAGGGCATTCCACTGCCCCAATACAGTGCTCCACTGTACCATAACAATGCTCACCATCCCATCATAACACCTCAGTCTCCCATAACAGTGTTTCCCTATGCCACCATGGTGCCCCACTGTCCCATCACCATGCCCCATTATCTTATCACAGTGGTCCCCATCCCACCACAGTGGTATACCAAGTGGTACCCTGTCTCTTCAAAATTCTCCTCTGAAAAATCAGTGTCCCACTGTCTCTTCACAGTGGTTCTATGTCTTATCACAGTGGACCCTTGTCCCACAAAGTGGTACTCTGTCCCATTACAATGATCCACTGTCTTTACAATGCCTCACTGTCCCATCACAATGTCTCACTGTTTCATAGTGCAGGGGTTTGAATAAGAATTGCTCCCACAGAATCATATGTTTGAATTCTTGGCCCATAGGAAGAGGCGCTATTAGGAGATGTGGCCTTGCTGAAGGAAGTGTGTCATGACGGGGGTGGGCTTTGAGGTCTTAGAAGCTCAAGTCAGCTGCTTCTGCTGCTTGAGGATCAAAATGTAGAACTCTCAACTCCTTTACCTGCAGCATGTCTGCCTACACACTGTCTTGCTTCCTGCCATGAAGATAGTGTACTAAACCACTGAAACTATAAGTCAGCCTCAATTGAATGTATTCCTTTATAAGAGTTGCTGCGGTCATGGTGTCTTTTCACAGTAATAGAAACCCTAACTAAGACACATAGCAATACCCATTTTTCTATTCATTATGCCACTCTCTCCTATCAATTCCCCATGCCGTATTACAACCCCCACTCTTCTATCACAAGTATCTGGTGTCTCATAATAGTGCCTTCTGTCTGACTACAATGCTCCTCTGTCTTCTCAAAATGGTCTCCTGTCTCATCAGAATGCTCTACTGGTATATTACAATTCCCTGCTGTCCCATCCTGGTAGTTACCTTTACCATTCCTGTTATCTCCTGTTCCACCATAGTGGTCCTCCTTCCATGGCAACACTCCATTATCTCAGCACAATGTTTCATCTTCCCACCATACTACCCATTGTCTTATCTCACTATGCGCCACATTATCATCACAACACACACCTCTGTTGTGATGCACACACACATATAATTACTGCACTATGCACCACATTTCCTCACAGCACACCTCTGTCCCATCACAGTGACTGCCTTCCCCATCACAATGTCACATTGCCACACCAGAATTCTCCAATGTGCCACTGCCATGTTGTTCTGCCACACCACAGCACCTCATCAGCGTCTCATGCGTTATCACAATGGTCTCCTGTTCCACTACAGTTGTCCTTTGTTCCATTGCAATGCTCCGGCTCCCATTATAGTGCTGCATGTTCCACTTCAATGATCATTTTACCATCACAACGAACTGCTTTTCCACAATAGTGCACCATTGTCCCATCGCTGTGGTCACCTGTCCCTTCACAATATTCTACTGCTCCATCACAGTAACCCACTACTCCATCACAAAGCTCTTCTGTCCCATCACAATGCCTTACTATACCATCAGGTTGGTCTCCTATTTCATCACAGAGGTCCCCTGTGCATAACAGTGTTCTATATTTCATCATTATGTCTCACTGTCCAGTCTCTGTGGTCACCTGTACCACTCAGTGATCCTTTCTCCCATTACAATACTCCATTACTCCATCACAGTGCTGGACCATCTCATCACAGTTCTCCACTGTCCAATCTTAGTGTCTCATTTCATTATTCCATGTCACAAATTTGCATCACAATGCACCCCTGACTGTCACAGTGGTCCCCTGCTCCATCATGATGTCCCATTGTCCCATCATAGTTTTCTACTGTATCATTACCATGCTCTCCTGTCTCATAGCAATGCCTCAGTGTCTCATCACAGTGGCTTCACGTCTCATTACAGTGGTCCCCTGTCCCACTACAGTGGCCCATTGTTCCATCAAAATGCTCCAATCTGCTTTCACCATGCTCTATTAGTTATACCGCATGTTCCTCTTTCACATGATAAATTTTTCTGTCTCAATACAGTGATTTCCTGTTTCAACATGATGCTTTACTATTTCATCACCATCATGCTGGTCCTATGTCCCATCACAGTCTGAGTCCTTTTTCTTTTTAAAATTATCTACTGTCCCATCACAGTGTTCCACTGTCTCGGGTTTATGTTACATCACAGTGGTCTCCTCCTGCCTCATTAGTTCCCTGTTCTATCGTAGTGTTCCACTGTCCCATCATAATTCACCACTATTACATCACAGTGCTCCACTATTCAACATCAATGCTCCACTCTCCCATCAAAGTGGTCCCTTGCCTCCTCAGAATGTTCTCATCTTCTACCACAATGCTCTACTTCCCATCATGGAGGTCACTGTACCATCCCAGCTATTTCCTATTCTATCATCACAGTGCCCACAGTGACATCACAACTTTTTACAGTTCCATCCCAGTCATCCCCTGTGCCTTCTCAGTACTCTACTTTTCCATCGCAGTGTACTGTCCCATCCTTGTGGTCCCCTATTCTACTATAATAGTCATTTGTTCCATAAGAATACATCATTGTCCCATCATAATGCTCCATTTTCTCTTCACAATACTCCAGTGTCCTGTCACAAAAATGTCCCATTGTCTCTCCATACTACTGTATTATCATAATTCTACACTGTTCCATTACATAATGCCCCAGCGTTCTTTCACAGTTTTCCTTTGTTCTATTGCAATGCCTTCTGTCCTATCACAATGTTCTACATCTCATCAAAGAAGTCTTCTGTTTCATCAGATTGCTCTACTATTCAACCACAATGCCCCAATGTCCCACCACATCCTAGTGATTCCCTGTTTTATCAGACTGGCTCCTTGTCCCATCACAATGCTTCTCTGTCCTATCACAAGGCCCCACTGTCTCATCATGGTAGTTCCTTGTCCCACCACACTGTCTCACCACAGTGCTCTACTCACTATGCCACATAGTTCCATTACAATGCCCTACTGTCCCATCACAATGATCCACTGTCC